>PVHP010040114.1:0-16018 GCA_004024765.1 Zapus hudsonius | reverse complement strand
AAAGCCCATTTTGGAGTCTTTATAAATGTAACTGTTTTATAAATGAGCACCATCAGAAGGACCACTTTACCATTAAAAAGGGAAGCAGCAAACCAGGAAATATTCCTTCAGCTTTGAGAAATTGTCTTCATTGCTATGTAGTTTATAATTTTGTGTGTGGGTGGGTGTGTGCTAACGACTGAGCCCAGGGCTTTGGACATGCTAAGCACATGCTCTACCACTGAGCTACACACCTAACCTGTTGTAATCTTCAAGATGCCAAGCAATTCCAGACCCAAAGAATTACTAACAAATAAATCATCTGCCAAAAAGAATCAAGCTAATTTAAATTAATGAGGGAAAATGCTTTGAATAAAAGTAATTCTTTATTCAGATGAGACAAAATAGAAGGATGAGACCAGATAAAATGTCAGCTGTGACAAGATAAAAAAGACAGATGCCATTTTTGCAAACATTAAAAGCGACATACAATATAATATAGAATGATAAGTTTTCATTGCAGAAGAGATCGGAAGCATTGACTCAGTCCCCATTAAATGCAGGTAGCAATGGTTTTACATCTTTTTGAGCCAAAGACGGCTCTCAAAATCTGATGATGCACTACAAAGTTTAAAATTTCAATTTTTTTTCTGAGACAGAGTCTCAAGTAGCTGGCCTCAAACTAACCATGTAACAAATATGTTCTTGAACTCCTAATTCTCTGGCCTCCTCCACTTCCTGAGTGATGGGATTATAGCATGTACCACAATGCTCAGCCTTCCAAATCGAGTGTGGAGATCTATTGTACATTATGGTTAATAAGGGAATTTAAAAGTCTCACCAAAAAATGGTCAGTATGTGAGATGATGGATGTGTTGATTAGCTTGATTTAATCATTTCACCAATCAAAATTCATGTTATATGCTGCAAATATATACAATTTTGTCAACTAAACTTTATTAATAATAAATGTTTTAGAATGCAAGTCCAAAATTGATTCCTAAGTTCTATACACAAAGAACTTTCTTCTTTTTCCTTACTTTTAAACTTTAAAAAGTAATTAAGCTTATTTTTTTTTCTGAGATTTTACAGTGTTTTCAAAAAGAAAATTTGCTTTATATTCTGGGCCCATCTTACCTTGTCTGTTAAAATGAAAGGGTTGACGTGAATGGTCTTTCAAACCCACTGTAAACATCTATATTTCTCAGGATAGTAACAATGATTCAATTTTAAAAATGTTGATGGCCATCAATTTTATGTACCCTAGAAAATCTTGCTTTTATCTGGGCCAGTTTTTCAGAGTTCATCTGTAAGCAACAGATACTGAGATATATTGAGGTAGGGAGCAAACCCTAGGTCCAAAGTGCTTGTCTATGTCCCTTCTGTGTGCATTATAGCTGTGTGGCTTTGGGCAAGTTGCATATTCTCTATGAAAATAAATTTGCTTACCTGTAAAATGAAGGTAGAAACCATGTATCATAAGGCCATGTGAGCATTAAAGAAAATACAAGGAAGTCTTACTCTGTTTTGCCATTAAAGGTATTGGCCATTACCAAGTAAGCAATATCACCAGAGGTAAATCCCAAACAACAGGTTGAAATTTTGCATTTAAAAGTATTCGCTGTTGGAAGAGGGGAGGTTGGGGTGATGTGAGGAAGTTACTGTGGTTTATGGTCTATATTGATGGAAGTTGGTAATAGGTTTTTTTTTTTAAGTTTTCTGTAATCTTTGTGTCTGCCACTCTTCAAAAGATGAGGATTTTTTCTGTCATTTTGCCAAATAAGTATTTGAAACTTAAATGTTTATTAAATATGTTTCAAATGGAGGTAGATGTGATGGGACACAACTGTAATCCCAACAGTTAGGGGGGTAGAAGTAAGAATATCAGGAATACAAGGTCATCTTCAGCTACATGGGGAATTTGAGGCCAACTTGCACTGGGCTATATGAGACCCTGTCTCAAAAAAAAAAAGCTTCTGATGCAATTTCTTCACATATAAGGTTATATCCAGAACAGATGAGGCAGAATTACCAAAGCCCACTCTCTCCAGGCAGTTCTCCAAGTTGGTGGTCTTTAATATGAAACACACATTCTGCTATAGCTTCAGGCACAGTTGAACCTAACAGCTTCAGTTGCATAATAGAAATCCTGCCTCATCATATCAAGGTCCATTGGCTCCACATGAAGGTCATATACATAAAACTTTAAATCCTAAACCCAAATCTAAGTATCTCTAGAGAATCTGAAAAACAGAACGTATCTGAATGGAAATGTAGATGCTATTTCTAGTGTGACACTAAGTAAAGAACTGTGGCAAAAAAAAAGAATAATCTGTCAGAAATTTAAATGTTGAAGAATATCAACATCTTATAAAAATTAACCAGTAATAAGTGACACTGCTATATGGCAAAGACCAGCAAGCCTAGAAGTGCTCACCTGTACAATAGTGGCGTGAAACCTAGGGGGTTAATCAATGGCTTGCTGATTGGTAAGAGATCCCCTCGGTGGCAAGGAACCCTCAACTGGAACTGGGATCCATGGCAAACTCTTATGGAGACCAAGAACCTATACTGCAAGTGGAAACTCCCACTAACCAGAGATCTACAGAGAGGCTACACCCATTAGAATCTTGCCAAATTAACAATGTTTGTCTCATTTAACAACTCTCCATTGGAGATTCTGTTTATATGTTTCAGAAGCCAGCAAGAACCATGGACAACCCAATTCCACCAACAGGACATGGGATGATGGCTGACACTCAGACAGGAGATGAACCACTCCTAATTCATCATTTAGGCCCCAAATGAAACCTCTGAGGAAGTGGGAGATGAGCAAGAGAGCTACCTCCACAGCAAGTCAGACAACCTATGAAAGGGTAGTAGAGACAGATACAAAGGATACCTAACACAGTCCAAAGAAGAAATCTAGAGACTCTTAAGATCTCAAGTTTTAAGACAGTAAAGCAGACTTAAAACTCACCCATCATGACTCGGGGAATTTTGCAGAAGAGGGGCAGAAAGATTGTAAGAGCCATGGTGCTGGAGAATCTCCAGAGACATTGCCCCCCTCAACAACAACACATAAAAAAAACTGACTACTTCTTTTATAATTCATAAACCCCATCCCATGGACTGATCGAACAATCCCACTGAGGAGGGCCCCCAGCAGGCTGGGGACAGGGAGGAGGGAAATTGGGGTACCATCACAAGACTTGTTCATATAATGTAATAAATTAAGAATAACTAAGATTTAAAAATTAAACAGTAGTAAGCTGTGTGGTTGATGACTGATCCCAGCATTTAGAAGCCAGAGGCAGGAGGATTGCCACAAATTCAAAGCCATTTTGGGTTACATGATGGGATACAGATTAGGGCTACATAGTAATACCCTGTCTCAAAATAATTAAATATTACTGAAGGAAGGAGATTGATCAGTTACTAAGCAATCATTTTTATATTTGAGATCTAAATGTATAATAGAAGCACTATACTATTTGTGATAGTTTGAATTTATGTCCCCCATAGACTCTGGTATTTTATTAAAGCTTATAACCTGGATTTCCAGCCACCTGCCTAGAAGGGGTATTGTTACTGTGGCAGATCCTGAGGTCCAGCCCTAAGGTGTGTTTGGGGGAGGATCTGAATTCCAGCCCAAGGGTATGCAGAGCAGTCTGAGCTCTGGGGGTCCTGCTTGCTGCAGATCCTTTGTTTGCTGCTTTAGGTTGGCATTCAATGAATAGAGTTTACCATCAAAGTTCACCAAGACACCCAAATTTCCCAAATCTAATATTTATAATTTTGACACATTGAAATGCTACCTAGAAAAATTATCTTCCAAATAGTAAATACTCAAATGAACAAGCTACCAAATTTTTATTTAATATATTGACAATTGTATACATGTATGGAAGTTGTCCTTCCCATCACCCTCCTTTATCTCCCCTTCTGTAGCGCCAGTACTTAACGCCTCTTCTTTCAGCTAGTTCCTCTTCTATTTTTGATGCCCCCCTTTTTTGCCCTTCTCCATCATTCATGATGTTGATGGCCCAATATTATGAAGGTTTTGTTTGGGTAATGGCAACAGTTGTGAGGTTATGAATACAACCAACACTTTGTGTCTGAAAGACGGCATTTCAATGCGTTTCTCCCCATCCTTTAGCTCTTACATTCCTTCTGCTACCTCTCTCACAATGATCGCTGGGCCTCAGAGGGAGTGATAGAGATGTCTCACACCTGAACACTCAGCTGTCAAACTTCTCAGCACCTTCATGAGCTTTGAGTAGTCGTCAACATCTGAAAAGAGAAGCTTCTGTCTCTAAAACTGAGAGCAGCACTAATGTATGGAATAAACACAAATATTTAGAGGGTAATTTGGTGGATATTGTGTATCAATTTAACCAAACAAGAGTAGACACTTCCTCCTTGGATCTTACAACTTTCTCAGTCATAGGCTTTTGGCTACATTTTCAGTACCACGCATGAAATCTAAAATAACTGCAATTAATGTGTCAAGTGATTTAAAAGAAAAAAATAGATAGTATTAAAGAACAGAAAGAGAATGTAAGTCGAGGGATGGAAAGTCTATCAAAAAATCAGTAATAAATGCTACAGATCAAAATCACTGTAATATCAATAATTGCTTTTGACAAGTTCATTGGTATACTAGACACAGCCAAAGAAAGAAGGGGTGAGCTCAAAGGTATATTCACAGAAACTTCTCAAAACTGATAATCAAGAATATAATATAATACCAAAAACTTGCAATCCAAGTACTGTGGGACAGTTTAAGATGTACCATGAGTGCTTGGAATATGCAAAAGAAAAAAGATAGAGAAAAAAGCAAAAGAAATATTTAAAATAATAATGATTAGAAGTTTTCTAAAATGAATGTTATACACTAAACCACAGATGCAAGAATCTAAGTGAAAACCAAAACAGAATAAGTACTAAAAGATGTACACCTGAGGATATCATATTCAAACTTGAGGAATAGGGAATGGTACTTCTGGGATAAGAGGCAGGTTAGAAGCTTCCTCCATGTGATGAGGTGAATGAGGCATAGCCCCATGACAAATAGTAGACTTTATTCTAAACATAATCAGACTAGAAGATCGTCAGAAATTACAAAGCAGGTGATAGGAGCAGAGAAAAGTATAGAGGAACAGCAAAACGGAGAGGGCGGCCATGGCTCCCAGAAGCAGGGAGTAGAAACAGAAGCTCAAGCGATAAGCCAAGTCAGGCTGACCTCTCTTGACACCCCTCACCACCCTTCTCCATCTGCTCTGTAAGACCCTAGGTGCTTTCCTGCTTTGCTTTCCTTATGTGCATGCTCCCCCACCCCACTCAGAGGTTTCTTTCTGGGAGAGTGACCTGTCCCTATGTTAGGGAGAATTTCTTCTGGCTTAGGGTTTTCTGCTTTCTTCCCCTCTTAGCTCTTAAAAATTAAACTCATAATTCACAATTGACCCTCCTCTGAATCTGTATTTTCAATTCTTTTGATAACTTGGACAAGGACCCAAAGTTGGGGCTGGAGTCTTCTGCATCTTCATGGAGACCTAATCTCTCCAGGATGCCAACCCTGCATCATATCTACAGGAGGTGAACACAGGTGGGTGTGGGAGTTAACAGCTTCAGGCCCACAAAAATCTGAATTTTCCCTGGGTTTATTTCATGTGACATAAACATTTCCCAATGTAATGGGCACTAGCTATTTTTATAACCACACTCTGCAGTAGCTCCTTGACCTATCAAAAGGAGACAATTGGGTAGTGGCAAATCCAGTTCTCTCTAGTGCTCTATGTGGTAGTCATCCTTCTATCACTCTAATATCAAAGATAATCAACTAGTAAAGATAAAAGGTTTATTTAGCCTATAGGTCTAGAAGTCCTAGTCCGTGGTCCTTTGATTCAGTTGCTTTTAGATTTGTGACAAAGGAGCACCTCGTGCAAGATGTGATGGCAAAACTGTTCATCTCATACTGTTCAAAGCAAGATGGAGGAAGAGGAAGGGCCCGGGGTTCCACTATCCATGTTAAGGGCATGCACCTAATGACCTAAAGACCTTCTACCAAGTCTGCCGCCTCTCTAACACATGGACCTTTGTAGGTACATTTAACACCCAAACTACAGTACCCTATAAGTGAACCTAATGATGTGTACTGGTGCTTAACAATCCTTAAAGACCCTTGAACACACAATTTAAATATTAAGACTAATTAATGCATAACACCACTACTTTTCATTTTTGTTAAAAGGGATACATGTGGGAATTACCTCAAGCAATGACTCTGACAAGAAAAACAAAATTAGCATTTATAAATTCTCATTAAATTTTGGCTTCCAAGCATATTTTTCTGGTTCTTCCACTAAAAATAGAGAACCTGTAAACTGAGAAGGAAATTTTAAAATATCTAAAATATTAAGAAAAATTACTCAAAGAATATCCTTATTTTGACAGTTTCCAGTTCTTCATAGTCTAGCCAGAGTTCCATAGGTGTGATGGTTAGGTTTTGTTGTCAACTTGACCTTTTTAGTAAACTTGGGTGGGTCTCTGAAGATGCTCACAAGAAGGCAGTCCTCTCAGTAGGGAGGTTGGATGTAAGGAAGCTCAGGGAAGCTAGAAATGAACATACCTTTCTGGGAGGGCAGTATAGGAAGGAAATTCCAGAGACTCAGGAAACCAACAGGTCTGGGGAAAGGTTGCAAGTCCCTACCCTAAGGCTATATAAAGGGTAGAAAATCTCTTTTCCTCCTGTTTTGCTTGTGTGTGTGTAGGGTGCTGATGATGGATTTCTTTCTCTGTTTGGACCTGTGAAAGGGGGCCAGCCTCTGTCACCAATATGGAACTTTCCCCACATCTGTAACTTCAATAAATACTTTCCTCCCATAAACTGCCTCGTTTGAAGGTTCATCCCAGTGGCACGTGAGCTGACTATGACAGAATTGGTACCAGGACCTGGGGTGATTCGCTGAGATGAATCCGATAGTGTGGATTTTGGTCTTCTGGAAGTTGTGTACTGGAGGAGTGAACATGGAGTTGGTACTTGCAACTGAAGACACCTTCCAGAGGTGTGGTAGTTTGAGTAATGTCCCCCAATGGAATTTGTTGTCATTGTGTTTATTAGATTGTTAATTGTCTCCAGCCAGTTCTGACTGGAGGAGGTGTGTCACCTTGGCCAGATCCTAGGGTTCAGCCCTAAGGTGTTTCTGGGGTGGGTCTAGAATTCTAGCTTTACATATGCAAAAAGAAGTCTGAGCTCAAGCCTGGAGTTCCTTTTGTTTGCCTGTTTGGAGTGTGCTTGTTTGAGGTGCTGGTGGTGGGCTTCTGTCTCTGCTTGGATCTGTGAAAGGGGGCCAGCCTTTTTCCTTAACTTCCCCTGGATCTGTTAGCTTCAATAAATTCTTTCCTCCCCAAAATTGTGCCTAGTTTGGAGATTCATACCAGTGGTGTGTGGCTGACTATGATAGATTTGGTACCAGGAGTGGGGTGATCTGCTGAGATGAATTTGACCATGTGGATTTTGATCTTCTGGAACTTATATGCTGGGGGAATGGACATAGACTTGGTACTTGCAACTGCAGATGCCTTCCAGAGCGATAAGCCAAGTTTTATGGACTATTCTGGTGAGAATTTGGAAATGCTCAGTGCAGAGAGAATTGCATTTGGAGGTTTGTCTTGTCTTGTGAACTTTCTAAGGGGAAGGAGAGACTGAAGAAATCTTTAATAGAAGTGTGTGCCTGGGCCAAAGGGTGGGTGCATACTACTGCCCGTGCCCAGAGAGTTTGACCAAGGCTGATTTTAAGAAATGGACTGTTGCTTGTCTACGGATATGGGACTGAGATTTAAGATTTGAAGTTAGAAAAACCTCAAAGCAAGTTTAACTTACTGGCCCAGAGACTGACTTTTGATTATGGCCCAACTGCTTTACATTAAAACAATGGAGAGATGTCTGAGGTGTTTCCACCCAGGAAGGACAGAAAAATGGACTGTGCAAACTCTTTGGAAAGGAAATTGCTGAAAGAAAGGAATCTGCTCTTCAAAGTCACATTTATTTTGTCCCTGAATTAACAACATGGCTGTGTCCTACATAGCTGGTACTGCATTTGGAAGCATGAAGAATGTATGTGTGGAGTGGGTCGTGAAGTGCACACGGTTCCAGGAGCCGCTGCTGAGATGTGGTATTTGCAACACGGCATGAAGTCCCTGGTTGGCAAGCAAAGCCATTGGAAAATGGACTGTGGTTTGCAATGGAGACCCAAAGACATTTTGGACATAACTAGGACTGTGCAAGGGCTACCACGGAGCACTTTTGGCTCGGGATGGAAGTTTTCCCAGCTATTCAGCTAAACTTGAGGGACAAAATTGAAACATCTGGAGACTGTCACTGTGCTATGGGACTTGAACTGCAGATGTGGATGTTTGCTGATATTTGTTGAGTTTGCCTTGGCCCTGTCTTTCCTTGTTATGCCTCATAACAGTTGCAAATATTTGCTTTGTGCCATTATATGTTAAAGCCTGAAACCCCAGGTCTGGCAGTTCTGCATTTTGTGAATTACAGTTTACAATGTGCTTGCTTGCTTGAGGTGCTGGTGGGTTCTCTCTCTGTCTCTGCTTGGATCTGTGAAAGGGAGCCAGCCTTTTTTCCTTAACTTCCCCTGAATCTGTTAGTTCATTAATAAATATTTTCCTCCCCCAAATTGTGCCTGGTTTGTAGATTCATCCCAGCAGTGTGTATCTGACTACAACAAGAAGGGTGAGCCAAGTTTTATGGACTATTCTAGTGAAAATTTGAAAATTCAAAGTGCAAAGAGAATTATATTTGGAGTTTTAGCTTATGAACTTTCTAAAGGGAAGGAGAGAATATTATTGGAATTACATTACTAGAATAAAGGATGGCTGCATTTTGCTGCCCATGCCCATAGTGCTTGATTAGGTTGAATTTAAGTAAAGGACTGATGTTTTTGGCTAAAGATACTGAACTGAGAATTTATGATTTAAAGCTGTAAAAAAAAAACTCAAAGCAAGTTTAACTTGCTGACAAAGAGACTGGCTTTGGGTTACTGATGCTGCTACTGTCAATACATTAGCAATCCTGGAGAAGATAGCCCAACTGCTCTACATTGAAGCAATGGAAAGGATGCCAAGGTGTTTCCACCCAGGAAGGACTGAATGATACACTGTGCAAACTCTTTTGAAAGGAAGGAATCTGCTCTTCAAGGTTTATTTTGTATCTGAATTAACAACATGGCTGTGTCCTGAATGCCTGTAATGTTTTGGAAGCATGAGAAATGCATGTGTGGAGTGGGTCATGACATGCACATGGTTCCAGGAGCCATAGCTGAGAGGTGGTTTATGGAACAAGGCATGAAATCCCTGATAGGCCAGTGAAGCCATTGGAAGATGGACTGTGGTTTGCAATGGAGACCCAAAGATGTTTTGGATATATCAGGACTATGCATGGGCTACCATGGAGTGCTATTGTTTTGGGACGGAAATTTTTCCCAGGTACTCAGGGAAGTTGGAGGGACAGAATTGGAAAATCCAGAGACTGTCAGTCACTGGTTGTGATATCAGACTTGAACTGCAGGTGCTTGATGTTTACCTAGTGGTTGTTGAGTTGGCATTGGTCTAGTTTCTCCTTGTTATGCCTCATAGCAATTGGAAATGTTTACTCTGGCCCATTATATGTTAAAAGCATGTAAGTTGTTTTGGTTTTGCAGAATTCACAGTTAAGGAAGCGTGCTTTGTGTTGGGGAAAGATTATGTGTTTCCAGTTGTACATGGGATAGTTATATCATGTTAGGCAGAAGTATGTTCTTGTTACTATCTTTATATATGTGATGGTTTGATCTATGTGTGATGGTTTGATCCAGGTGTTCCCCACAAATGAATGTGTTCTAAATGCTTGATCCCCAGCTTATGGCAGTTTGGGTATTGTAACCTTGTTAGAGTTGTGTGTTGGGGGCAGGTTTATGGGGGAATATAGCCAGTGTTTGGAACACCTTCCTATTGCTGTTGTCCACCTGATGTTGGCCAGGAAGTGATGTACCCCTCTGCTCATGCCATCAATTTACCTATCATCATGGAGCTTCCCCTCAAGTCCATAAGCCAAAATATACCCATTACTCCACAAGCAGCTTTTGGTTGGGTTCTTTTCTGCAATAATGAGAAGATTGACTACAACAATCTGGAAATTATAATGTAAGGTGATATGATTTGATGTCAAGTTTACAAGGGGTAGACTTATGATGGTTAGGTTTATTGTCAACTTGACCTTTTTAGTAATTTTGGTTGGGTCTCTAAGGATGTTTACAAAAAGGCAGACCTTTCAGTAGGGGTCAGGATATAAGGAAGCTCAGGGAAGCTAGAAATGAGGAGGGCAGTGCAGGAAGAAAATTCCAGAGACTCAGGAAGCCAACAAGCCTGGGGAAGGGTTGCAAGACCCCACCCTAAGGGACAAAAAATAAAGGGACAAAAAATCTCTCTCTCCCACCCCCACTGCCTGTTTTGCTTGTGTGTGTATAATGCTGGTGATGGCTTCTTTCTCTCCATTTGGACCTGTGAAAGGGGTCCAGCTTCTTTCACCATTATGGAACTTCCCCTGGGTCAGTAACTTCAATAAATCCTTTCCTCCCATAAACTGTTCCTGGTTTGGAGGTTCATCCCAATGAAATGTGAGTGGACTACAACAATAGGAAACCCAGATTCACTAATGAGACAAAATAAGATAATAAGAAATGTGGATATACTATGGGAAAAGTAATTTTTACACACGTGTCAGATATTCACAATGCTGCTGATGCAATTTCATAATAATGCTAACCCTTGGGATGAGTCTTATGAAGCCCAGAATGTTAAGAACATAAAGTTGCAAACTGTCGCTTTGTTCTACCATGACCATGAATGTCAGTTCTTCAAAACCTTTGGGCCCAAACGAAACTAGGAGAAAGCATGAGATAAACAAGAGACCTACCTTCACAGGAAGTCAGATAACCCATGAAAGGACAATGGAGACAGACACCAAGGATACCCAACACAATCTAAAGCAGAAGTCCAGAGACTCTTAAGATCTCAACAATAAACCAGACTTAAAACTCACCCACCATGACTCAGGGAACTGAGTGGAAGAGGGAGAATGTAAGAGTCATGGTGGGGGGAGTATATCCAGAGTCATTACCCCTCAGCAACAATACGCAAAAAAAATTTTTTTTAATAAAAATAAAATAAAAAACTGGCTCCCTCTTGTACAATTCATAACCCCCTACCCCATAGACTTGTGACAGTTTCAGGAAGGTTCCATAGATCCCCTCCCCTTGAATGGGAGGTGTCTAGCTAGAGCTCAAAACCTAGGCACTAAAACTGATTGGTCAAAGCCAGGTGTAGTGGCACACTCCTTTAATCCCAGCACTGGGGAGGCAAAGGTAGGAGGACCGCCATAAATTCGAGGCCAGCCTGAGACTACAGAGTGAATTCCAGGTTAGGCTGGGCTAGAGTGAGACCCTACCTCAAAAAAAAAAAACTGATTGGTCAGGTATGAACCAAGCATCTCTCTCCCTGCCCTCCTGGGGCAGGAAATACTCACTGAACAGATAATTCTGTCTCTTTCTTACCCACATGGCCTAGAAGAAGGACCTCTGACTCTCTAGGGACTGGCAAGGTCTCCCTAGCCCCACACCACAGCCTGTGGTGAGGGGCTGGATTTCTCTTCCACCTGAATCTTTCCTTCTCATCTTCTCATGATCTTTCCCCTTCCAGCTTATTTAGCTGAACAGCATAAATTCTGTTAAAACCTCTCCACGTTTTCTCCCCACACTGGTGGCTGGAGAGCTCTGTAAGTCTCCCTCTATACCTTTATATCTGACGGTCTATAATTTTAATTCTTTAACTTTGTAGATAAGAATTTGGGTACTTCTTAAATTTTGGGGTGCATTGGAATTTCTGCTGGGCATTATCTAAATTCTAATCCTCAACTCACCCCACAACAGACTGATCCAGTAAGCCCACTGAGGAGGACCCCCCAGCAGGCTTGGGACAGGGAGGAGGGAAATGGGGGTACCATCACAAGATTTGCTCATACAGTGTATCTAATTATTGACAATAAATACATTTTTAAATTTTTGTAAGAATCTAATTTTTAAAAACTTAAAATTTCTCCATAGAAAATAGAAGGTTGAAACAATAAAAGGAGGGATGGTGGGTATCTCAAAGTTACAGCACTTGCCTAGAATGCACAAAGGCCCTGGCTTCAATCTGCAGTACCATAGAAACACAAATAAACAAATAAACAATAAAAGGCACTGGGACCAGTGTGGACATTTTAAACCACACTGGCACAAAAATAACACCTTATTTTCCTCCAATACAATCCGGAAAATGCCTACAACTGCTTAGTTACTGCTGAAGGAAGACATCTCTTTCTATTTTGGTGGCCCTAACAGCTTTCTCTCCTTAATTAGAGTCTCCATATTGTCTGGCCATCTGTTTCTGGGTCCTGTCCAAACTTTGGTGATGGAAGGGATATTATATGATTTCTTCCATTTAGTTGGAAGATAACTTCTACATTTATCTGGTCAAGATGGAATGCCTTCGGATACCACAAGGACCCCCCCCCATGGTGCTTACTCTGTAATAGCTGAACATTCCCTCTGGCTGAGAAGGTTTCTGGTTTTCCTATTTGACCATTCATGGTCAGTTAGCATGAAGACACCATATGTAGAACCTATCCTCCCTGTATTCACAACTTCTATCCTTATGTTGTCTTATGTTGATTTGTTACTTGGGGGAAATATTTGTATTTTATCCATGTACTTCTGTCTTTTCTTGAATCTTCTGGCTTTTAGCTGCAATTCTGTTTGAGTGGACACAAGTCTAGACCAATTCTTTGACCCCAGCTTCACAGTTTTTCAGATTTGCTCAAATACTCTGGTGCATTGTCTGCAAAGATGGCCTTCAGTGGTTCCTCTCCTCCCCATACATGCATGTTCCTCCTGCTATGGAAATGCAAGACCTACAAACCACTATGGAACCAAGAATTGCCTTATGGCTTGCTTTGGCCCAAAGAGTAGGAACGAAGCAAAACTGTAGTCTCTGGATCTGTACCTTTTGATATCCAAGGGTGTTTGTTTCTGCTTTTTTGAAGCCTGACTTCCAGGAAAGAAATTTTGACCTTTTTAGTAATCTTGGGTGGGTATCTAAGGATGTTCACAGGATGGCAGCCTCTCTGTAGGAGACAAGATGAAAGGAAGCTCAGGGAAGCTAGAGGTCAAGAAGATAGTTTTAGAGGAAAGGCCACTGGGAAGGAGAGGCTACATAAAGGAAAGCCAAGATGTCTAATCTATGTATGAGCCTAACCAATACCACAAGAAGGGAAGGTCTAGAAAGTCCATAGTCTTTTGAGTTACCTTTACTAAGATATTAGCCATGCCAATGAAGCTATTTCAGGTCCTATAGCTCCAGAAGGCTGCCCCACCCAGCACCATGTGGAGCAGAGAAAAGCTATTCCATGACGACCTGCCTGCATCTCTGATCTACAGATATGTGAGCAGAGTAAGAATTACTGTAAGCTCCTAAGTCTGAAGGTGTTTGTTATATAGTAATATGTTGCTGGCAGAAATACTTTGATAAATCATTATAATAATTTCCCCAAAGATTGATACACCCTGGATCTATGTATGCCCTTTTGTAATTTGATCTCGCCACATCTCACATCAAGAGGTGGAGAACTATGACAACATTTGGCCAAAATAATGTGGCAAAGGGTACTGTGTACAATTCCTGTGGCTTAAGCCACGAAAGGCCTGGTAGCTTTAGCATTCATACATTTGGAAGCTGGATACCACACCACACCAGAAGCCAAATCTAAACCACATGGAAGAATGTCAAGGTACCCTGATGGCAAATATAACTGAGAGACATGAGTGAGTCCATCTTGAAGCATCTACCAGCAAACTGCTGTGGGTACATGAATAAGCCTGAGCCAGATCACCCAGACTGCTGACCCTGAGAAGTGACTATTGTTTTGAGTCACTGGGTGTTGAAGAGTGGTGTTCTGTGCTGCAAATTATAATGGAATAAAAATGCTCACATACATGGTTCCTGGATAATTGGTCTTGTCCAGCTTACTCAAGTTTCCCTACTCCAATCACAAGTGCAACGAGGCTATACAACACACACACAAACTCCTGGCTCCATCTTACTGTTAGAAGTACAGAGCAATGATAATGTCCACAGGCTCTAGAATTGTAGTTCCTAGAATTAAGTAGGTCTCTATCAATGACAAGGTGAGTGCAAGTTTCCCTGTTTGCAAGCTTGGGATGGTGGCACATGTCTTTAATCCTAGCACTTGGAAGGCAGAGGTAGGAAGATGGCTGAGAGTTCAACGCCACCCTGAGACTACATAGTGAATTCCAGGTCAATGTGGGCAAGAGTGAGACCCTACCAATAAAATAAAATAAAAATTGAGATTATAATAGTAAGTGTCTCAATGGGTTACTGTGGGCATTCAATAAAATAATCTACATAATATGATGAATTCAGTTAATGTGAAACAACCTTATTTTTCAAAGGCCTGAGATGGGTTTTTATGGAAATTCTTTACAAGTTTTTAAATGAAGTCATATCCTTTAAAGATCTTTTTATAAAATAAAACTGAGAATGAAAAGCCCACATTCTATAGTCCTCCAAACCTTCTTCAGGAGGTTGTCATGGTAGTTCTGGAAGGATTATAGAGAAAATGGTATAGGGCATTTTTTATGGGATAGATCTGTAGGAGGGAATACTTCTAAATGATAATTTAAAATACTCTGGGTAAAGCTTTAAGCTCTGCTTTCAAAAAGAAAATTGCTACTTCTCATTACTTCTTAAACTAGGATTCTGAAAACTTCAGAATTTCCATCAATATGAAGATAGGCACCTGAATTCCTGCTATGCTTTGATGTTGCACAATAGAATTGTTGATAAACTAGAGAAAGTATAAGAAAAGGGCACTGAAGTTTCATAAATCATATCAAAATGAATCAGTTTTGTGATTTGATAGTAGAAATGTAGAAAAGAAATTAACCCACTCCCTTAATTGCTGAAATAAAAAGCAAATAATCATTGAAGATGGAAAATTCAATGTAATGATACTATGTCTCTGCATTGTGAATTTATACACTGGGAATAATGAACAGGCAAATTGTCTAATTTATTGGTTCACAATGCAAATAATTTATTTTAATTAATTAGAGGCACCTCATGAACTGCTTCATATGACTGAGATATCAAAATAGTCAAGACATTAGATCAAAAGTGAGCTATACTCAATAATAAGATGAAAATTCTCTAGAGCCAGGAAGAATGTCATGATTCTAGAAATATTTTTTAAATCACCACCAAAAAAATATTAACAAAAGAGACGTACACTCTTTTTCATATTCTTCAGTAGTCTTGCTCAGTTTGGGTTGCCTTGGCAACACACCACAGGCTGAGTAGCTTAGACAAGAGAAACTTGATCTGAAGCCTGGGGAGTCCAAGGCCAACGTGCCAGTAGACCTAGTACTGGTGAGGCAGATAGACACCTTTTTATTGTATTCTTACATACAAGAGAGACATGCAGAGAAACAGGGAAATAACAGAGCAATATGAAGCAAGCTCTCTGCTGTCTCTTCTCATAAGGTCATTGATCCCATCACGAGAACCTAAGGCCTAATAACCACCCAAACACCCATCTTCAAATAACACTTTGAGAATCAGTGTTCTCACATGGAAACTGGGATAGCACCTTCTTCCCACAGCATTAGTTAAAGGATTGCTCTGACATCATATGTGCCAAAAATGGCCACAATATTTCTTGTCACACATGCTTCTTTTTTAGCATGTTGCCCTTCTCCTATAAATTGAAGAAAGCTATGTTTTTTCCTTCAACCTGGGAAGGCCCTTGTTATCAAACAATGCAGGTGGTTTTCATCCAAAGATGCTTGGCTCCCTGGAGAACATTTGGCAACATCTAGAGACACCCTTGTTATGTAGACTAGTGGTGAGTTTACTGCTGCTGCTAACC
>PVHP010040113.1:0-16037 GCA_004024765.1 Zapus hudsonius | reverse complement strand
TTTAGAGGATATGGCAAGCTCAAGATTTCATAGACTGAAGATGAAAAAGCCAGGATTCAAACCAATGAGATTCTCACCCTAACGTGTGTCTCTTACACTCTATGGCATGTTGTCTTCTTGGTTTTTTAGGTTAAAGTACATGAGCTTAAAAGTCCAAGCTGGCGTCTGCGGAGATGGCTCAGTAGTTCAAGGTGCTTACTGGCAAAGCCTGATGTCTGAGGTGCAATTCCCTAATACCCATGTAAAGCCAGATGCACAAAGTGGTGCATGCACCTGGAGTTTGTTTGCAATGATAAGAGGCCCTGGTGCCCCCATATTTATATTCTTTCTCTCTTCAGTAAAAAGCTGCTGTCCATCTTTTAAAAAACATAACAAAAAAAAAAGAGAGAGAAAAGAACACAGAAGCAGTTTGCCAAAGCTCAAAAGTCTAACATGCTGAGCTGTGATGGACACTTGTGTGTTTGATGAGGGAACCTAACTACTTCTGTTACGACTTTTCTAGGGAAACTAATGTGCTTGGTGTCTTTCTGCATCACCTTTTTCTCTAGAAATGACTAGGATAATTGGAGCCAGTGTTCTGCTGAAGGCTCCCCCTCATCTCAAAACCCAATCTTGCCAATGTAGTCTATTGAGAGAATACGAAGGAGGGTTATATATCAAAAACAGAGCCAATTGGAATTAAATCTCCAAAAATTCACTTCCCTTATTGCCCACAGGGGTTTGTACGGTCATTGCTGGATTTTCGCTTCCATTCTAGGTTAGCCTGAATGCAGCAAATTGTGTGTGTGCGTCTGTGTGTGTGTGTAATCTACTCAGGTTCTGTTGCCTAATGTAGTGTTCACACCTTCACAGATATGCCATATAACAAAAATATTTGTATTGTAAATTCCTTGATTTTTAAAACTTCTTTAAATTGCACATTCTATTTCATTGTTTATTATAGTCAATATATTATTTTTACAAGATAAATTCTTTTGGAAAAATTGAATATAGTGGCCAGATGATTTACTTCGATTGTTTGTATCGTCTCTGTTCATTAGAGAGACTATGGACCATGGCAAGACCAAACTACGTGGGGAGATCCCCTTAGAGGTGCCCACTAAATTTCTCCATGTGATGCTGCCCAGCCATGTCAGTTTGCTCACACTGTGACCTTCCCAGAGAGACCAAAATGGCTAACTAGCAACGCTACAGGTTGTTGTAAATATGGGACATACTGGTTAGTGTTATGAAGATAATTATAGGAGGATTAAATATTTTTGCCATAAATTGACTTATTTAAAATTTGAATGTATTTGTACATTAATTTCTTAAGTGCTTCTAATTTAATAGAATTGCCTCTAAGCAGTTTTCATGGGGATGGAAGAAGAAATGAGATTTTTAGAGAATTGCCTTATATGTTACCTGGAGAGTCCAATACAAGCAATGGCTGCAGCTACATCCAGCCAGCCATCTGAGCCCATTGTACCTTTAGTAGTTATGATAGTTTGATTCAAGTGTTCCCCATAAACTTAAGTGTTCTGAATGCTTGACCCCCAGCTGGTGGCAATTTGGGAATCGGATCCTCCTGGAGGCTGTGTATTATTGGGACTGGGCTTATGGGTGTTCAGCCAGCTTCCCCTTGCCAGTGTTTGGCACACTCTCCTGTTGCTGTTGTTCACCCGAAGTTGACAAGGAGGTGATGTCCATCCTCTGCTCATGCCATCATTTTCCTGCCATCATGAAGTTTCCCCTCGAGTCTGTAAGCCAAAATAAACCTTTTCCTCCACAAGTTGCTTTTGGTTGGGTTCTTCTTCCAGCAGCAAGAAGTTGACTGCAACAGTATGCAAAAGAATAGCTCTTTAAACTAGAGCATGCTCTAATCCCTACAACCTATGTTACTTGACTAAAGGGATTTTGCAAATGTGATTAAGGCTTTATATGGGGGAGATTATCTGTTATTGTTTTTGTGGGCCCAATTTAGCCATGTGAGCCTCTAAAGGAGAAAACCTTTTCCCACTGCAATCAGAGAGATGTGAGGTGAGGACTCAATCCCTGATTACTAGCTTTGAAAGTAGATTAAAGGAGCCATGAACCAAGGAATGCCAGGGGCCTCTAAAAGCTGAAAAGGCAAAGAACACGTTTTTCCCCTAGAGCTGTAGAGAAGGAATGCAGTCCCTTTGGTTTTAACCTGGTGAACCCTGTTTTGGGTTAATGATTTATAGAGCTGCGAGATAATGGACTTGTGCTGTTTCAGTGACCAGATTTGTGGTGATGCCTCAGTATAACAAAAGAAAATGAATATGACATCATCGTACATGGTCTTTCCTGAATGCATCAGTGAGATTCCATGAGGACTCTCTTTGGATGTATTTGGCATTGTGCTAAGCAGTACGTATATGTGTGTATACATCCTACCACACTACAATATGCATATCCATGGAACCCAACATATTTCACTGTAAAAAGTGAGATGTTACTGTTATTAAATTCAGAAACTAACAGTTTTCTTCTCCATTTACAAAGTCTGAAGTTATAATCTTAGATTATTTTGAAGAAGAGATTTACACGTCATTTGTGGTTTATTTTAATTTTTAACATCAGTAATAAAAGAGGGTTTAATAAGATAAAGTGATTAAAGTGGAGAGAATGAATGTCATTGCTCATTAACATATTTAAAAGATTACTCAACAATGTAAAGGAAATTAAATGAACTTTGTGTTTTCTTTTTCAGGCAAGGTCTTTGATT
The DNA here is from genome assembly GCA_004024765.1 of Zapus hudsonius. Taxonomy (NCBI): domain Eukaryota; kingdom Metazoa; phylum Chordata; class Mammalia; order Rodentia; family Dipodidae; genus Zapus; species Zapus hudsonius. The sequence continues at coordinate 13,309 of PVHP010040113.1, read as the reverse complement.
TTCTGTTTTAAAACTGTCAGTAAAATTAGAAAGATAACAATGCCTAATTAAACCATGTTCTATTCATTGGGAATATATATGATCATTGCTATTGAAACACAAATTTATGTACAGCAAGGTAATGTTATTTATTAGTTAGCTTTTGCTCCATATTACTCCATTTTTAAGTGACCACTAAGTTCCCAAAGGAAATATGCAGATACTATTAAAACTTCAGTTTCTCAAGAACAGAAATTGCACCTAAATTGATAAAGAAGAATGTTAAGAAGTGAATACTTCCTAGAACCCAAATAACCTTTTACCATCCATTTGCTTCCAAATATTCTATATAAATTTCAATAAAAACTCCCAAGTGAAAATAAAAATTTATCTCACCAATTATAAAAATAGTGTAGCCTTTTATTATAATGACAAAAGCTAATATTTGGTGACAAAATAATTATACAAAATAGTTATCGTGCTTTTAGTAGAAATTTCAAACCCTAAATGCATAATAATCAACTAGACATTAAAGTGATTTTAAAAGTACTTAGTTTAGGCAACATGCTGAATTATTTTAATTCTGTCAAATGATTATTAATATAATGGTATGTACACAATTATTTAAATTCATACTATATTAACACAATTATGCATAAATAATTGTATATGATATAGTGTAATGATGGTTAAGTAAGTAAGCAATTTAAGTAAAAATATTGGGGCTGGAGAGATGGCTCAGCAGTTAAGGTGCTTGACTGCAAAACCTAATGACCTGGGTTCATTTCCCGGTACCCATGTAAAGCCAAATGCACAAAGTAATACATGTATCTAGAGTTAGTTTACAGTGGCTGGAAGCTCTGATGTACCCATTCTTTCTGTCTGACTCGCTTCTATCTCTCTCTGCTTGTAAATAAATAAAAATAAAAATAACGTGAAAATACTTCACATTGAAAACTAAAGGGATAGTATATATGAGTTATACCACAACAAAACATATATAAAATATCTTGATTTTGTTATGAATAAGTAACCACAACCATGGGAGTAGGGGTGAGTGAGGGAAAATCAAGACACATGAAGATGAGACTATCCTTGATAATTTGGGGGGAATTAAATCAGATAACAATCTTGGAATCCAATTTCATAGCCTCCTGGTCCTCAAAGAATGACACCAAATGGCGATAGGGCTTGGAGCCCAGAGAGAGGGATTTGAATAACCTGAGATCAGGAAGCATTGCCCTGTTCTGGAAGCAAGAGGGAGCATTTGGAAACAATAGGAGAGGTCCAGAATTAAAGCCTGTGCAAAGCCAATGTCTCATTTCCTCCCACCTTCTGTATCTGAGGAATGATTGGTCTCCCTGCCTTCTCAGGACAATTTCCTCCTGAGTATATAGTTCTCCTCTGAGATATGGCTCCCTAATTATCTGCAGCCCTCTTGGCTTCACTGTCCCATGGTTCACCTCCAGCTCTTGATGTAGACTAAGTGAATTCCATCAGAAAACTCTGCCCTACACTTCCTTGCTGATTTTAAAAAATATGTATCTAGCTGATTGCTTTTACATTCTCGTAATTTTTCATTCCCTGTAGGTAACTACATACATTGAACTCAAAATGTCATATTAGTCTCTTTAACTAACTCTGGCCTTGCGTAAGCCTGACGTGAAGTAATGTGTACACTAATTACACTTTCAGTTGACATGATTTCGGTGAACAAAAACGCCACTATTTTTAGTTCTTCATCTTAAAATAACTCATTTTGAAATGCTATAACACCTTAATGAATATCCAAATTCACATACATTATTTAAACTATAATTTTCTACATTAAACAGTCATTAGATTAACATACATCTTTAGATCTCGCCCCAGGTGTACCAAATTTAACTTTTTTTTTTTTTTGGAGTACTTTTGGTTTATGATTTGAGGCAATACAGAAAATATTGCTTTTCGAAGTTAAGGTTAAAAATAGCAATTTGACTTTAAAATGCCATTTAGGATGTTTCCTCCTGTTAATATTTATGCAGTAAAAACTCAGTTTTTTTCAAAGAATTATTGAATACTGAAATATACCTGTATCTTATTTGTAGATGAGGAGACATAATCTTCTTTATTCCATTCAGCAAGAAAATGTGATAGAATCATTTTAGTTTGGATGCTATCACTAAGGAAAAATCCAAGCACTGAAATGGTTAATAAATGTTTAAGGGGGTATAATTCCTTTGAATGTTTGGCAAGGTATCCCTGGCTTTATTTTATTTTATTTTATTTTATTTTATTTTATTTTATTTTATTTTATTTTATTTTATTTTATTGCCATACACTCTTTCTAAGTGTTTCAACAGCCCAATAAATGCATTTTCTATTTTATCTGCTTTCTCTTCTGCCCTCTAACTTTAGGCTTTCTTTCCATTTCTCTCATGTTGGAGATTCTTTCCTGGGACTCACCTGCTGGTTGTTAAAGTTTCCTCTCGGACAAACTCCCTGCTTCTCTGCCTTCAGTTCTCCCTTTCAACCCATTACCCAATTCTCAGTGTGCAAGGAAACTGCTGATGAAAAAAAATTCTTTTTTTTTTGATATTCAAAATACTCAATGTTGATTGAGTAATAACAACGAAAGGGATATTATACTTATAAATTACTGTTCACCCAATGATTTGAATGTAATTTATGTGCACGGATTTCTTAGTAGACCCATTGTTCACTTGGTATGGTAGATTAGTCTGTTTTCTTTTCATGAGTGAAGCAACAAAAACCATAAAAATGACAGGATTTAGGACTAATATTACCTAGTACCATGGTGTTGGGAATATGTATAATGGAAGAGTTTTTTTTAACAATTTATTAACTGGACAGTTTAAATATGTGTCCGAGTATAGTTGGTTTCACTCACTTAAAAAATGGAGTTAAATTATCAAGAATTAAATTTTGTTTCAAAAAATTCTACTTTTATTCTCCGTTACCTTCCTTACAGTACTAGATTCAGAAAAGATATTGGGGACAGTTGATGTAGTCTCCTTGCCTGAGCTTCCTTTGGACATGTTGCATTGTCCTACATAATAGCATTTCAAATTTTTATCACTATTTGTTTCCTGATTATGGTAGATCACAGAAGAAATCCTAAAAGTTACCTTAGGTTCCTACAAATGGAACTTCAGATGGCGATGTTTATTACGTGCAGACAGGATGTAAAGGGGAACAACAGGGTAGGGCAGAAAGCAGCAAAGCAGTGAAGCAAGATTTCAGAGGCAAACTACCTCCCCTCCCTCCCCAGGGAGCCTGTGGGACAGAATTGTACTGCGGGGCTCACTTACTGGGGTCAGCCCTTTTGGCAGAGGGTCATCTCCCAGGAAAGGTGGTTTCTTAAAGAAGGGAGCTGTTTTCTGTCCCCAGCCACCTCATAACAGCTGGAGAAACGAAGCTGGTCATGAAGACTGGGAAGTGTTCTTGTATGGTCTAGCTTTTGTGCTTTGCAGTGTAATAAATCACTAAAAGACACGAAACTAACAATTCCCTTCATTTCAGATTTTTCCAGTTGCCCATTATTCGGGACTTAGTGGACAGCTTTTCAGCTCTGTATATTTCAATAATTCTATACTGGGATCCCTGGGCAAATTACCTTTATTTTTAAGTGAAGTTTTATTGGAGTACCCTTGTGTATATATTTGTCGATATTTGCTTCATCAGGCTTGAATAGTTCTGACAGAGACTGTATGGACACTGAAGCTTAAAATATTTATCATCTGAATCTTCACAGAGGAACTTTGGTGATCTTACTTCATGAAGTTCATTCAGGCTTGCTTGCCAGAGAAAGAGTGGAAAGAAACTTCAAGGCCTCTTGAAACTAACACACAGGGTCACTTCTGCTACACTGTCCCTGCAAGTTACAAGTCTAGTCCATGCTCAAAAATGAACAAGCAATTTATGTCATAGTGAAAGGAGCTAAAACAATGTGCAGCCATTATGAGTGTCTCCTGTGATGAGCTCCTATAGCATCTATAGCATTCAGCCCTACACCCATATTCTTTGTGCATATAGAGGATGGAGACATAGGAGGTGAGATCTGTCAAACACCGTAGAACAGGAAGAGGACCAAAACTAGAGTCCAGGTCTCCTGACCAATATTACACTATTACTTGGCCTTCTATCCTGATGTTTTTCCATGTGGTTACATGCTAGAAGCAGTTTTTTTTTTTAAATGTAAACTATGTGAGTTTTTTCCATATATATTGTCAATCATCAGATACATTGCATGAGCAAGTCTTGTGATAGTACCGCCATTTCTGTTCTCCCTGTCCCCAACCCACTGGGGGCCCTCCTCAGTGGGCTTGCAGGACCAGTCCATGGGATAGCGGGTTATGGATTGTAGAGGAGATAGCCATTTTTTTTCTTTGTGTGTTGTTGCTGAGGGGGCCAATGGCTCTGGGTATTCTCCCCCACCATGGCTGTTACAATCTTTCTGTCCCTTCTTCCGCTCTGATCTCTGAGTCTTGCTGGGTGAATTTTAGGTCTAGAAGCAGCTTTTTAATTAATTAATTAATTGGCTGGTTGCAAGTTGCTGTCAGACATTAACAGAATTCTACTATATACAAGGAAAGAAACAGGTCATCTTATTTATGAACCTATTTCCCAGCAGCTTGGATCTACACACAGCTGTTCTTTGTCTCTTTATTTTGATAGTTATCTATCTCCTTTGATACCATTTAGGCTAACTTATCACTGTAGCTTTCAGTTGCAATTGATTGGAAAATCTGTTTATATTTTTTAATGTCATAAATGTTTAATAAATAGCTAAGATGAGGTTGCGGCTGTAGCTTACCTAGACTGTACCTAGCTTACCCCATAGGTCCTGGGTTTGGTCCTCAACACTGTAAAAATAAATAAATAAATAATTTATAAAATAGCAAAGTAAACAACTATTTCCTTAGGAGATAATAAGATATTAAAAAATACAAGTGTGAAATATGTTGACTTTTCTAGGCATAGCATCAGATTGTCTTGAAGGTTTTGCCCAGGGAGGACTAGAACAAAGCCTGGGATCCTCCATGCAAAACAGTCAGCTTTTATTATTGAACAAGTACATGTTTTCCTGAGCATAGAAAATTAGGGAAATAGCATAGAAGATAATTTTCTTAAGACATGAACAATGACACCTTACATGAAATCCCAATACATATTCAGTCCATGGTTAAGGATTCTGGGCAGCAAGGTTTTCCATGTTTCCTACACTTTAGTCTTTTTGCTGAGTCTGAAGAGTAATTGGACCCTTATAGACTCTGAATTTTATAGTCAGTGAATTTCATTAACGCGAACTCAGAAAACCTTTCTTCTTTTATCCTTTCTAGTCTTTCTGCATGATTTTAAAATGAAGCAAAATTTTTTGAAATTATCACCAAATTACTGAAATTAATCTCTTTGTGAGATCGATTTTAATTTTCACATTTGAGTTGATTTTTATGCATTATGTTTGAGGCTGTATTGAGGAACACAATGCTGACTTTTTTTTTTCCTCTTGAGTGTATATGTTTAATATCCCAACCACAGAGTGAAGAGAGACTTAGATGCTAAAATCATTAGCTTGCAGGTTTTTTTCTTACACTCTTCACATTAAGTCTGTGATAAAGGGCCTACTTGAGAGCTGCGCTCTGAGCCTAAAGTGAATGCTTTAAATTTAATGATACAGTCAGAATCATTTTTCCCAGGCAACTACGACTGGGCTTATTTGAATGGATTCCAGTGCAGTTGTTTTTCTTTCTACATTATGCTTTGTGTATAAATACAAGTGAGTTGCTTTAGTTCATGTGTAACGAGTATTCAGCTAATACAGTCATTTCCTTTGCCCATTTTTTATTTCTGCCAAGATGAAGGTGTGTCTCATTTCCATCCTTGGTTTACAGCCATTATTACAATAATGTTAATTCTTCATTTTAAGAATTCTACATAGAGTTGCTGAAGTTTGCTTAGAAATACTTCATTCCAGAAGGTCAAATTTCAAAGAATTTTTGTCTTGCAACTAGCATGCAAAATTGCTCCTAGCAACATTATATTAATTAATGTCAGGTCAAGCTATTTGCTTTTCTTTGTGCTCAATTTCTAATATCCCAGGAAGTGATTTGGGCTGCGTCAACCTCAAACTGATCTGAACCGTATAGGTTTAATGGACTCAAACCACTCCTTATTCTGAAAAATAGCTGTTGAGTTACAAGTTTGACAGCATTTTAGAAATCACGTTTCAGAATCACATGTAAAACTTATCATCTCTTTTTCAAAAGTGTCTTAAGTCTACATAGATTCTATCTTTTCCTGTTTCCTAGATATTTACAAAGGATGAAATCAGACTGTATATAGGAATAGGTATAGTCCTAAATAATTTTCTTCCTCTCAATGAACAGTGACCATGTTGGTTTGGCCAGCCATGTAGGGGCAGCAAGGGAATTAACTGAGTGACCAAGGGCAATGCATGAGAGTGGGTAGATTGCACTGGCCAGCTCAGCTCCCAGCCAGGAGTTGGGTAGTTCTGGCTCTGAGATGTCATCGTTCCCACTACCAGGTAGTCCTAGGTGCCACAAGGGCTGTGAGAGGAGCCTGCTGACAGTGTGGGAACTGTCCTTGTGAACCTGATGAACGGATGGTCTACTTGTGGTTTATACTAACTGAAGCATTCTCACTTTGAGGAAGTGGAAAGATAAAATGAATTTTATTCTGAATTGAACCCTTCTAGGTATAAAATAGATGTGGTTATTATAGCTGTAGTTATCAAAGAATTGCTCACTCATGTTGAGCAGAATGGAGATATAATTTTTTGGAAGTCACACAAAGAAAATTCTCTTATAGAAGTCCAAAATAACCAAGTCCAAAAGGCTTGAAAATCCAAAATTTCTTGAGTGTCAATTATAATGCTTGAAGCAAAATTCTGTCATGAAACTTTGTGTTATACACAGAATTATTCAAAATATAATATAAATTGCCTTCAGGTTATGTGAATAAGATATATATGAAGCATTGAATTTTATGTTTGGATTTGGGTTATAGCCCCAAGATATCTCATTATGTGTATTCAAATGTTTTGAGATTTGAAAAAGACAAAATTTGAAGCACTCCTGTGCCAACTATTTTGGATAAGGGACATATAGTTTATACCTGACGCAGGTTATAAAGTGGTAAAATGTAGAATATTTTAAATTTAAGAAAAGATTAAATAACATGTGAAACAGGAAGTTTTTTAGATATAGTCAAGTTCTTGAACTTAGTAAATGAACAAGAATGAGTCAAAAAATTATGTGCTAGTAAAAATCTATAAATCCAGAGTTACCTTATGTATTTATACTAGGAAATTATTTTCAATTAGGTATTAAGAAATAGTCCTGGAGTATCCGATGTGAGTTTGAGGCTACCCTGAGACTACACAGTAAATTCCAAATTAGCCTGGGCTAGAGCAAGACCCTATCTCAAAAAAATCTGTTTATGTAAGTGTTTATGTATGATATGATCATGCCTGGTTTCTTGCTGCTGCAAATGAATGCCCGTCCTGCTTAACATGGGTGGCTGGGGAATTGAATCTGGGGCGATAGGCTTTACAAGCAAGTTCTTTTAACCACTGAGCCATCCCCCCAGATCTGTGTCATTTTTTTTAATGTAGTGACTGTTCTTTTTGTCACATTTTTGGCTTTATTTAGTGAGTGCATTTTGTTTTGACCTATTTTAAAGAGATTTTATTTTTTTACATATTTTTTTAAATCAATACATTTTTCAAGAAGGATCAAGAGAGTTTAAAAAAAACCAAACATCAAAATATTTAAATAGAAACCATAACCACACTTGAGTTCATCAATTGAGGTTTACTGGCATTACTGGTAGGATTTTGATTTGTCTTATGCATGGTGGGAAGTTAAAATAAAAGTCAATTTTTTTTATAATAACCATACTACCATACCCTAAAATTACCATTCCCTAATGCTGGAATGTGGAGAGACCACATCTCCTGTTGCAAGTTCTAACACTTGTCTGCACATGGTTGCTGAAGTTGTAAGGTCTTAGTTGATGATAACAATTTATGTTGCAATTTCTGTAAGTGAAGCCAGTGCTAGGACATATTCAGTCTAAAGGACACTAAGATTTCTCCACTGGGCACGAGATGGCAGTGTTCATCAAGACATTCAGAGCTGACTTACGTTGCAGTGATTTCTAGAGGTGCTCATAATTCTCCTAAGACTATTTCATGAAAGAGTTACTTATCCAGCCTTTTCTACTTCTGCAGAGAGAAAGTACAAAGTGTCATGCAGCTCTGATCTTGTGAGCTTTTGCATCTTGTATTCTTATTTTAGAGAAACTGCTATAAGACAAGCGATTTCAATTACAGTTATTTCTAATGCTGTCTTCTAAATATTTCTTTCGTTAAGTTTTAGCTTTTCTCTTCTTGTGGATATAAATGTATATACGTTGATAATTACAATTTCAAAGGTAGAGAATATCCAACATTATGTAGTGTTTATACTGGTCTTTTCAGAGTGGGTGTACAGTGCATTGGAAAGAAGACAGAGCCTGAATGTCTAATGTCTTACAAGGCACATTTATGGGGAATCAATACAATTGCTCTGTGCCTAAGTTTCCTCATGTATAAAATAGTGATAATATTAATTCCTATCTTATAGTCATGCTGTCAACCCTTAAGTGATGATGTATAATATAGAAAGTGCTCAGAACCACGGCTAGCCTATGTATATGCTTGCTATGCAGAAGGAATAGGAAGGGGCACCCGGGTGTCTGTCTATAATTACCATTCTAGTCTGTGTTTCAGTTTTGCAATTCACCAGATGTCAGGAGTGAAATTCCTAAAGTGTGAGATCTCTGCGTAGCTGTCACCAGGTGGGTTGCCTTCTGGTGGAACTAGACAGGCACATCATGACTTCCTTGTCACACAATAGGGGATTCTTTTCAGCCAGGATCCAGTTAAAGGTGACTTTTCCAAACAGAAGTGTCATGGAATCAGATTCCCCCCATCCCTGCAGCTGAGCAGCGCTCAGGACAGATTTGGAAACACCAAGAAGTGTCAGGCTCAGTGCCCTCGGAGAGGGACTTGAGGCTGCAGGACCCACTCATGGAGAGAGAAGCCATTATTTGCGCATGAGTCATCTTGGCTGGCATTCAGAAGAGCACTTTGGAGAAGATTGTGAAGATCGTTTACCATGGTCGACAAAGACTCACTCGGATATTGAAATGTGAACTTTTAAGGTATTGTCGATCACATTTGAGATATCTCAGGCCTGATCCTGGAAGGTATCTGACCCCCATGCACAGTGGAATCAGGCCATTGTGAGGGCCTTGGAAGATGGTGAGCACAACCCACAGTTCAGAAGAAAAGACCTGTAATTCAGAACCTTCCCATCACACAGTTTCCTCTAGTTGTCTGTAAAGAAAAACTATATTTTCTGTGATCTGTATATTCAAGAATAATCACCTAAAATTTTAACAGTAGCTGCATGTCAATGAGTTTGTTTATTTCATCTATTCCATGATAATGTTAAGATAGTTTATTATGTTCCTCAAGAGAAAATTGAAAGAAACTTTCAATTACATATGATTTTTTCAAATTTGTTTAATTTAAAATGTTCAGTAAGTTGCATGTCAAGTAACTGAATTAAATAATTCAGTGTATAAGTTAAATGATTAGTGAAACTGAATATAAATTGCACACTATATCATTTCATTTGTTCTCCATGAAATCTTTCATAGTTCATAAATATCTAAGTTAAAGAATTCCTCTAGGTAATTTTATATGAATTTTTTTTTTTTTTTGGTTTTTCAAGGTAGAGTCTTGCTCTGTCCAAGCTGACCTGGAATTCAATATGTAGTCTCAGGGTGCCCTTGAACTCATGGCAATTCTCCTACCTCTGCCTCCCAAATGCTGGGATTAAAGGCGTGCACCACCTTGCCCAGCCCTTTTATATTTATTTTTAATTGTCATTAAGTACTAAAGGGATTTTACCTGAGGATATCAGTGAGGATACTCAGTACCACAACAGGTAAAAAAAAAGTCCTTTATTTAGACTGTCTGACTCAGACTTATATTATACTACCACATATATGTATCATGCTTATAAAATATCCATATGTTGCAGATGATGGCTGTATTCATGTATGTGAACTTGTCTTCTTTTGCTATCTCTTAATTAAAATTTAGTATAGGATAATTTTTGTTAGTTAAAGCTGAGACTTTAGCAGCTCTAGACATGGCAAAATGTCATATATATGTTTTTTTTTTTGTTTGTTTGTTTTTATGAGGTAGGATCTCACTCTAGCTAGCTCAGGATGACCTGGAACTCATTCTATATTCCATAAAGTTCAGCATTAGCTTTCAGTGAAGCTACCAGTAACTTTTTTCCCCCTGTACATACATCTCATACTAAAGACCAAAAACAAAGTGACTCATCTGGCTGTGTCCTCCTGAAACCACTGTTCACACAGCCCATTGTGTTTACAGCACTGTTGCTCTACTTCATGATCTGCAAAGTATTTGCTTTTGGACAGTAATTTTTTTTTTCTCAGAAACCAATGTTGATAGTGTGGATGAGTCAGTGTAGAAAACTGCAGAGAGGTTCTAGTGTCCTTGGTGTGAAAGCCGGACACTACATGAGTGTGGCCCTGCACGCTCCAATTTGTCTGTGGTGCAAGAGGGACTGTGTATTCCCAAACTCAAATGCAAAATGCTACCACAGCTGGCCATGGTCAGTTCCCAATGGACAGTTCAAAAACTGATATCTGTCTTTTCTTAAAATTCTGTTTTTTGGGGGTTTTTTGGAGGTAGGGTCTCACTCTAGCCCAGGCTGACCTGGAATTCATTCTAGTTTCAGGGTGCCTTGAACTCACAGTGATCCTCCCACCTCTGCCTCCCGAGTGCTGGGATTAAAGGTGTGGGCCACCATGCTCAGCTAAATTCTGGTGTTTTTTTTTTTTTAATAATCTGGCTGGCTTTGCTAATTTATATCCTGTCTACCTACAAATGCATCCTGCATAGGTCTATACTTACATGGCAAAATGTAATGTAAGGAAGACCCAGCTTCAGCTGCCTATTCAATTCATGTGGATACATGCCATTAGACGTAGACTCAGTCCAGGGACATGTACAGTGTGGAGTCTGCAGTGAGTAATGACATACTGGATTACTGAAGAAGTTCAAAAGAAGAGAAATTGTTTTCTTACCACAAGAATATTAACTATGTGAGGTCGTGTATTTGTTATGTAGGTGGGTTTAATCATCCCACATGTATTATTTGTACTTCAAAACATGTTGTGCATGGGAACTACAGTTTACTTTATCAATTTAAAAACTTAAATATTTTTGAAAAAAATCAACTGTAAAATGAGTGAAATAATAGTCTCCAAGGTGTCTAGGGAGTTCGAGTAGTGATACCTATGGACAAGGCCTTCCAGGGTCCTGAGGCTGAATCTCAAGTATCCCAAACCAGGATTTTCTTTGTAACGCACAGGCCTCCCTGAATACTGTCCCAAAAACTAACCAGTCAAACAAAAACCATGGCCTCTGCCCTGGAAGGAGAGACCATTTGTCTTTCAAGGCTGGTGACTTGCAAATCTGGCACAGAAGCCACGAGTACCATTGTATGCAAAACGTTCATGCTATGACAGACCCAGAGAGGCTTGTCTACCAACACATGAATTGATAAGATTAAATTAAGCAGTATTGATAAGGCATCCAATACTGGCTGGAGAACATAGTATTTGCTCAGTAAATGTTAGCTCATGGATTATACTTCCTCGCCACTCTAATGCAAGAAGACACATGATTGCTCTGTAGAAACCACATTTTCTTGCTTTTACTGTGGAAAAAAAAATTTTTTTTCTGGTAATTTCTTACCAAGTTTGAACAGGCATCCAATCAAAGTGAAATCATGCCTTCTCCTGACCACAAGGAGAAATGATTTATCATGCCTTCTCCTGACCACAAGGTCAAGTCATGCTTTCTAACCACATCTGAGTTCCTATGCATTACTGATATTCAACATTGCAGGTCCAGGCCTATGTAGATCCTGAATCAGTCCTTACCAAAGCAAGTCATGGCCTTCCAGGCTTTCTGACGCGGATCTAGTAACCAGATTGATGATTGATTATTGGTCAATCTACCTGATTTCTGCATCTTTTTCCCACCCTTCCCATGTTCTGCCCTGGTACAGCATGGTGTTGGTCCTGAAGCCTGCATGTCCCGAGCTCTGTTACCAACCAGCTGCCAGTTGAATTTTGCCAATGACATAAGCAGGAGACAAAAGGAGAACAGAAGAGCAAAGCTAGAAACTGTCATTTGTCCCTGAGAGTCCAATTGTGGATGGATGTGTGAATGGGCTGCATCTCCTCAGGATGCCAGTTTCTCTAGGAAGCACCTCCTCTGTGGCTCCATATTCTGATGGACCATATTCTGAAGGATTCTATGTCCTTGTGTGATGGTTTTGTTGTCAACTTGACCTTTTCAGTAATCTTGGGTGGGTCTCCAAGGTTGTTTACAGGAAGCCCTCTCAGCAGGGGACAGGATGTAAAGAAGCCCAGGAAAATAAGAAACAAACTTTCCTTCCTGGGAGAGCAGTGCAGGAGGGAAATTCCAGAGACCCAAGTCTGGGAAAGAATTGCAAGACCCAGCCCTAAGGCTATATAAAGGGGGAGAAAATCTCTCTGGCCCCTGCCTGTTTTGTTGTGTTTGTGTATGGTGTTGATGATGGGTTTCTCTCTCTGCTTGGACCTATGAAACCCCCCAGGAGGTAAGCCTCTTTAGCTATTATGGAACTTCTCCAGGAGCTGTAGCTTCAAATACATCCTTTCCTCCCTTTTCTTAGTAATATGGACCCCTACAAGTCTTTTGTACCTTTAGAAGCACTCATCAGCTGTATCCATGGGACAGTAGTGAGATATCAGTGACTTCAGTTGCATAAGAGGAGACAGTGATGGAGAGGTTAACCAAGCTTGGGTTGGTATTGAGCCTCCAGCACAGTGTTTACTGCCACTGCCAGTGCTCACAGAAGAACAGTGTGTCTGCCACAAGTGTCCTCACAGTTCAGTGATAACTTACATAGTGTTTGTGCGACAGATCAGATCATTATATTTCTTATCTTTTCTGTTTAGCAGTGCTATAAATGTGCTGTACTTCAGTGTCCATAAACATCTCACTCCCCCCATTAGCTTCAGCTGTACTTTCTTATATTCATATTGCTTTTTGAAGGGATAATATCCCTTGGTAGATTTGTGTGTGTGGAGGGGTGTATGCTTGTGTGTGTGGGATATATATATATATATATATATATATATATATATATATATATATATATAT
>PVHP010040112.1:0-16011 GCA_004024765.1 Zapus hudsonius | reverse complement strand
ATTACCCTTGTGTAGGTTGTTGGACTTGCTCATCTGACCACTTCCTCTGTGCTTTCACCTGGATCCTAATTGACATATTTGGGATGCTTCATCTCCTGCCTGGGAGTCAGCTATTATTTCAGGTCATATTGGTAGAATTGGGTTGTTCATGGTTCTTGCTGCCTTCTGAAAAATGCAAACAGATTATCCAATGGAGAGTGAGATCAGCAAAGGTTAAATGAGACAAATATTAGTTTAATTAGTTTCTTTGGGCCCATGGTTAGCTTGGTCTTCCCTTTGAAGTCCCGATTATTGGTATGCATCTGAATTTGCCTTGGATCTCAGTTCCAGACAAGGGTTCCTTGTCACTGAGCAGATATCTTAGCCAATGAGATAGCTGTTAATTATCTGCCTAGGTTAAATGCCACTATTACACAGGTAATTCTTTCCATGCTGGTCTTTGTCATATAGCAGTGTCCTATGCTTTCTCCCAACATAGTTGGTCAATTTCCCCTGGCAGCTCATGTAGCGCGTTCCAGCACTAACTACATGGGCTGACCATCTGGGAACTGGCTTCCTTCCAGGTTCCATCAGGGTCTTTCGGTGTTGTGTGACAGCAGCCTGTGGTGTCTTCAGCAACAGGGTCTTATCTTGTACCAGGGGTGGGTAATCAAGTGCTTTGACAGAAGCCTGTCTTGTTTTGGGGACCTCATAGGTCTCTCGGATCAACAGCTCAATGTGGGAAGTAACTGATTTCTAGCACAGGAAGTTAGTAACAGGAGCTGATTGTATTTGAGTTAGGCTTCATCCCACCCCCTTCAGGGTCCTTTTTACCAGAGGGTACACATATTCCTCTAGAGGCTTCAATAAATTCTATGTGGTTATATAGACCATGTCCATCCCAAACACACTGCTATTCCCAGACACATGTAGCAGTGGCTGGGCCTCAGACAAGACCAGCTTCTTTCACATAGAATTCGCTCTGGTTCTAACTTTTTGGTTTTCTTGATTCATCTCAGACACTTCTTGACCCATTGCAATTTGCAAGCAGATAAATTTATGACATTACACTAAGTAAGGTTCATTCAAGGCTTCATGAATTCCACTACTAGTGTGATCCAGATTGGGACCTGTGTACATATACCTAGCATTATAAGACAACATCGCTGTCAGAGAGAGAGAGAGAGAAAGAGAGAGAGAGAGAGAGAGAGAGAGAGAGAGAGAGAGAGAGAGAGAGAGAGAGAGACTAAAACTCTTCTGTCTGATAATATCTTGTAGGAATGTGGACCCATTTCCTTTTTGCCTTGAAAGCTTTAATCAGAGTCAATTTTATACTCAGTTATTAGGGAGGAAGAGTTGCTATTTGGGTTCAGCACTTGAGTTCCATCTGATCCTTGGATGTGGGATGCCTGCAGTTATGTGGACCCATTGCCACAGTGGGACTGATCTGTCTATTGAAAGAAGCATGTCCTCATTGTTTCTGTCCCTGGGTTTCTGTTGGTTTTCTCCCCACCAATTACTTTTATGTACAATTTTTGGTCTGTCCAAATTACTCTGTCTCTTAGGTCCAATTTGTGTTCATCTGTGAAGGCTTCCCTAACGCTGCAGTTTATATGTATCTTGACTGAATTTGCTCCATGGAAAAATCCTACACCTTTTAAAGCCACAGGGAACTCTAAGCTCAAATTTTATTTTAGTACTTATTAATTGAGTGATTTTATAACAATGATTGCCCTTTAATAACATGAGCTTTTATTTTTCAGAGAATGGACTATAGGACATAAGACTACAGGATATTGTAAGGGCTTGAAGTTACCAAACAGTACATGTATTTAACAAATATTTATTAAGCACCAACTATGTAATTGAAACTGCACTAGACATTACATAGACACTGGTTTTGTTACAACATTTAATAATCAATAATACTCTTGCAAAGTATTTTCCATGCTTCTGATGCTTTACCCATGTGCATTTTGTTAAATTTTTGGTGTTAATTATTTCACATTACAAAATGTTTGTTAAATTCCTACTATAAGCCCAGTGAGGATCAATGTTGAACAATAAGGATCTCTCTTGCAGCTAGCTGCACAGATACAAAATAAAAATGAAAGTTTACTGGGGCGACTCAAAACTCATCAAAGCCCCAAGAAGAAGTGACCGTGGAGTGCTCAGCACTAAGTGAGGCATCTTTATCACACCCTCCAAGGCTCAGAGACCATTGAGAAAGAGGAAGCAGAAGGAATGTAAGAGCCAAAGGATGGGGAGGCATGCTCTGGAATGCTTCCTTCCATGCACAAAGTGGCCATTCCATTTATAACCCCAGAGTGATTGTTGCTACCTATACAAGACCTGCATAATATGAGGGCAAAAATGATCATATGGAGATAAAAGAGGGACCCATTGAAAAGCAGAAGGGGTTCAGTGGAGGGGGAGGGGAGGTGGGACAAAGGAAGGTGTGAGAAGGGATTATGATCAGGATACATTGTGTGCATGTATGGAAGTTGTTGATAAAATGTTTTAAAAAATGAAAGCTTGAGCAAGCGAGTGATGATTTGAATGTATGTCTTTGAAACGGCACACTTTTTACCCAAGTAGTGGGAATCTTCTCCCTTTTTGCCTAAGTGTTGTCCATTCTTTATTAAATCTAAATCTCATGGTGATGGGGAAGATTGCCTGACCTCCAGATTTAGGTTTTGTGTGCTCCCTTATGTGCCTCTTCTATTTTTGTGTAGCTTTCAGCATGCTGGGTGGCTACAGTCTGGGTAC
Source organism: Zapus hudsonius (assembly GCA_004024765.1). Classification (NCBI taxonomy): domain Eukaryota; kingdom Metazoa; phylum Chordata; class Mammalia; order Rodentia; family Dipodidae; genus Zapus; species Zapus hudsonius. The sequence goes on along the minus strand of PVHP010040112.1, from coordinate 13,263 downwards.
TTGTGTATATGCCCAATCAAGCTGTGGATCTTACACCCAGTGCTTGTCCAGAGCACAGAGCAGGTGCTCAATAAATGTGTGCTGAATAAATGGAAACCCTGCGGAAAAGCTCCTGGGACATGGTGGGGCACAGCCAGACTACAGGAAGATGAGGGGAAAGAAAAGGTGAGTCCTAAGAGGATGAGGATGGATACTTCAAGAATTTACCTGAGAAGAGGTGAGAGGATCAGCAGGTAAAAGTGGACCCAGGAAAGATGGAGCATTAGTTTTGTAATATGGGAGAGATTTGTGCAAGTTTAAATACTGATGGGAAGAATTTAGAGAAGGAAGATAAGATATGGGAAATGGTACTAGTTAGATATGGTTACCACAATGTTGCACAGAAATCCATCTCTGCTCTTAGTATTTTAGAGTAATAATGCACATTTATTCAATTCTCCACCCACAGGCTGGTCACAAGGCTCTGCGTTTATGTCACAGCTCTGTGAGGTGGAGTGTGCGCCTCTTGGACTCTCTTGGACTCAAGAAGTAGCCAGACTGTTTTTCATAGTGTTTGTAAAGACTGAAGGAGGAGGGCTAGGAACACTGAAGGTCTTCTGAGGCCTTGGCTCAGTGCTGGCACATATTATCACTGCTGCCCACACTCCACTATTCAAAACAAGTCATCAGGAAATCTCAATCCATAAAGCAGAGAAAAATACTCTGCCTGCAGGGAGCCATAGCAAAGAGAGGGAGGAAGACAGAATTATGGGTTAATGACAGAGCTTGGAATGGCAAGAGAATAAACTATTGGCTATAAAGTGATTTGCATGATAAACCAAGAGGTCGAGGCTAGATGGAGAAGGAGAAAAAGATGGGTACAGGAAGTAAGGGGTGCTGACCAGAGCAAAGATAAGCTGGAGTACAAGTAGCTGAGTAGGGATGGCAAAGTAAGAGATTAAAGGGACTGTTCAATATGCTGACCATGGGCTGGGGAGATGGCTTAGTGGTTAAGGCACTCACCTGCAAAGCCTGACTACCAGAGTTCAATTCCCCATGCCCACATAAAGCCAGATGCACAAAGTGGTGGATGCATCTGGAGTTTGTGCCTAGAAGCCCTAACACACACACACACTCTCTCTCTCTTTCTCTCTGCTTGCAAATAAAATATTTTTTTAAAAGATGCTGAGCACATTAGGCAATGGCAAGAGAAGTAGAGAGGAGGTGAATACAGAGGCACCCAAGGAGAACAATGACAGAAGACGCCCAGGGATTCGATGGGTGGTTCATACAGCAAGGAAGTGGCAGCAGGATGGAGTGCAGAAGTTGTAGCACGACTCTGGGAAGTGGGACCACAGTTCTCAGTGAAGGGAGGATGTCACCAGAGAATCTGGGGAAGATAGGAATGAGTGAAAGCTGCTTCCTTACCTGGGAATGGAAGTGAGGTGCCTGCAGGGAGTATTGGGGAGGGTGGAGGATAACATTTTCAGCTCCGGGTGGAGACGTTTCTGTATGGAGGAAGGAAGAGACTTATAGGGGAAGCAGCATTCTCGAGAAAGAGCCAAGTTTTAGTAAAGCTGGGAAGAGACATGTGGCTGAAGAATCTACAGGAATACGAAAGGTTTTTTACCACTGAAATGGTTCTGAAGGAAATGGTGGGATCTCTCACACAAGTCCAAGACTGCAAGAGAAGAGAGGTCAACGAGGGACAGGACCCAAGGGTGGGAGACAGTTTGAGGAAGTATATTTCAGGCACTTTTCAACAGAGGGAATCCAAGGATAGGACAGCACTCTGGTGATAGTAATTCTCAGGACTCTCACCACGTGGGAAAACGACATATATCCTTTGAGGACAGAGCATGCCTAACTCACTAGGAAAGCAGATGATCTGCCTATCAGAATTGTTTAATGTGTACCTCTGTGCAGCTGGGGGAAATTGTAGGGGTAAGACGATAGAAACGCTTGACCATGAATAAATGTTCAATTCTTTTTGTGGCTCTAATCCTCTGGTTCAGGCAAGGAGAAGGGTCCGCATCCCAAGATGCTACAGTTACAGAGGTCAGCTCTGTTGTCTCCTAAGCTTGGGAATTACCTGCCCAGACAGTTTGGAACATTTGCCTATGAGTTTTCATTTCTCATTAACCTTTGTAGGACTGGCCCTGATAATTAAATCACATGTATTATGTACCAGTTCATCTTCTCCAATTAAAATGATAATTAGCTTCCACCTTCTACCAGGTATTTACCAACCACTCTATGAAAAGGAGCTTAATGAAACAATCATGATGTGTAATCGCATTAACAAGGGAGGAGCCCTAGGGAGGGTTTGAAAGATGTCACTGTAAAGTGGAGAATAATGGGATTTCAAGGTAAACACAGACCCTGTGTTGTCTATCATTAATCCAATAGCATTTGAAGGAGAGAATGGGCCAGTGGGAAAGACGTGTGCTTTTCACCTTGGCAGATCATAGTAACAGGTCCCTATAACAGTACAGGCTCCGTACTTATGAGTGAAGGCTAACTCCCTTCTCTGCTTTAGGTAGTGTTTTACAAGCATTAGATCAGTTCTCATATATGAGGTAGGTTACGGTTTGAATATGAAATGTCTCCCACAGGCTCATGTTTTGAATACTTGGTCCATCGTTTATGATGCTATTTTGAAGATTATAGAACCTTTAGGAGGTGAGGCTGTATTGATGATAGTAGATTATTGGGGACAGGTATTGAAATATTAAAGCATAACCCCATGTGTATTAATTATTTTTTGACATTGCTATAACCAAATATGTAACAAGAAGTAGATTAAAGAGGAAGTGCTTATTTTGGTTAAAGTTCCAGGGGATACAGTCCTACCACTGTGGGCAAAACACGGAGGTAGGAGCAAGAGGTGGATCATCACATCACAATCTGCTTCTAGGAAGCACAAAGTGATAAATGCTGGTGCTCAGCTAGCTCTCTCTTTTTTTTATGTGGCTCAGGACACCCAGCCCATGGAATGTCTTCCCACCTCAATTTAGAAAATCCCTTGCTGACACTTCCAGAGAATTGTTCTCACAGTGATTTGAAATTCTATGAAGTTGGTAACCAGAGACCAACCACCACACCCGCATTCCAATGGCTCTGCTTCCTGGTCTACCATGATGTGAGGAGCCTCTTCTACACATGCTCCATCTGCAATGCCTTTCTTGCCATCATGGATGGAAAGGACTCCATAATTACGAATGAGAATAAATCTTTCCTCTTTCAAGTTGTTTCTGTCAGGTATTTTGATCGTAGTGATGACAAGCAGCTCTTAGGTAGGTGTTGTTTAACTATGTTTTTTGAAGCAACTGAGGCCTAAAGAAGTTAAGTACTTTTCCTCAAGTGCTATGGTTAGAAGCAGCAATGCTGAGAAGTGCATACTCCTCCGTGTGGCAGGAGATGGATGAGCAGCAGAGGCTCTGAAGTCAAGGGCACTCCCCACTGCCATGTGGCTTCCATAATGGCTTGGTTCATGGCACTACATGGCACATATATATCCTGTGATTCCCTCCAGCCACTTGACTCCCTCCCAGACATCTCTAAATTATGCATTCTCTCCTGCTGAGCCCAGATATGGTCTCCTGCTCCTCACCACAGCACTCCAGGCAGCCACTAAACCAGTGAGGACTGATATGTGAAACCCAGCCTCTTTGCTCTTCCTAATTTAGAGGACCCGAAGAAGCCTGAGCAGCAAAGCAGAGCTGTGAATTTGTAGGAACCAGTGTGAGTTGTGGGTTCTCCATCAAGCAGTTCCCTGAGCTGCTCTGCCTTGGAATATTAAAGCCCAGTGAATGCCAAAGGGTTGTAAGGATTCAATAAGAGAATGCTTGTTTGTCAATGTGGGAACCACATTGTAGGCTTCTTTCTTTCACTGTGGCAGTTGGCATGCTCTGACTTGGGTCAGGGCCAAGGGTAGATTTCTGAAAGTCTTAGACCCTCCTATTGTGGTTTGAATCAAAATCCCCCATAAACTCATGTTTTCTGAATGCTTGGTCCTTAGCTGGTGGCAAATAGGGAGGTGGAGCCCAGCTGAAGGAGGTGTGTTTCTGAGGGTGAGTTTAGGGGTGCTATAGCCAGCTTCCCCTTTCCAGAACTCCATTCACTCTACTGCTACCATTATCCACCTGCTGTTACAGAGGTGATGGCCAGCCTCTGCTCATACCATGCTACCCCTTCCATCATGAAGCTTCCCCTTGAGACTGTAAACCAAAGTTAAAGCTTTCCTCCCATCAGCTGGCTTTGATCAGGTGCTTTGTCCCAGCAACCAGAAGGTAACTCCAATGCCTCCCTACTGGACAACGTCAATGACACTATCACACAGATCCAAGGAAATGCATAAGAGCTTGAAGACCCAGGGCCAGTGGTTAGAAACACAGCACAGAGCAGTTGAGTCAGGTGTGGAGAGAGGCCCTACAGAATGGCCAGAGAAATAGTTCTGGAAGGGGAGAAGAATTCTGGAGCCAGGTCCATCCCAGCAGCAAATCTAAACCTATACCAGCTAAGGTGAACAATACAGGAATTCTAGGCACTTCAGGAATCCTGGGAACAGATTGTCTGCTACACAATAAAACACACCATGATGGTTAAGTTCTGTTGTCAACTCGATCTGGTTAGGAATCCACAGACATTGCTCTTGGTTGGGTCTCTGAGACTGCTTCCAGGAAGGACTGACTGAAGGAGAAAGTCCTTCCTCAGAGTGAGCCCTTCCCCCAGAGTGGACAACCCTTCTGGAAAAGGGCTTTCTCTAAGGAAGCTCTGCAAAGAGGATTTCTTCCTCCCACCTGGTTGCCTGCTGCTTGTTGATGGATGCCTTCACTTGCACGTGCACCTATCCTGCTAGGCTATCCTTCCTGGGCATTGGAACCAAGTTTCCTCAGCCTTCCAGTGGACTAAAGACCAGTGGCTCTCCAGGAAGCTCCAGGCCTTTAGTGCTGGATTGGGACTATGAGGCATCCACATGTACTGAGCAGCTAGAGGGTTACTTGACTCTCAATCCTGCTGTAAGGTAATCCAATAAATTCCCTTTTTAATACAGTTTATTTTATCGGTTCTGTTCCTCTCAAGCACCCTGACTAATATACTGGTCTTGGTTGGACTTTTCTTTATTTTCCATTTGGGCTGTGTTTGCTTTTCCTTTAGTTTTCTACTGTTGTAAAATCCCAACTTCTTTATTGATTTGAGAGGAGAGATGAACTGCCAGCAATAAAAAGTGAGGGGCTCTGAGTGGAGGACAGAGATCATCTTGAGGGAGAACGAGAGGAGCTGGAGGCCTGGGGAAGTGAGGACACCTGGGGCCATACTCAGGAAAGCAGCCATCTGTAGCCTCCCTGGTCTGCTTTTGACTTTGAGGTGAGTGTTCTTCAGCTTAAGTGGAAGACTGCATGTCCCTCTTGGGCCTTGGCATTCTGACAACTCAATTTACCTAGGGATCTTAACTTCAAGTTGTCAAAGGTGGGTGAAGATTGAGCTCTGTCTGAGGAAGGGTAGCAAGTCTGGGACTTCACCTCATAGCACAAGATCTGGGCAACAGGAGGGCTTGAGTCATGTGGAGAAAGAGGGAAATCAGTGTTCAAACCAGGTCTCTGCTTAGGGTGTGGGTGTTAGGCTCCTTGGATGGAATGGACTACAGTAGAGGCTTCCCTGGGTCACATCCAGTAAGTGTGCATGCATGTGTGTTTGGAGTATAGGAAAGGGGGTTGAGAGGAAGCACATGACAGTGAGGTAATTAGCAATCCCAACTCCATGGCCAGACCTTAAGGGTACCAGGGTTTCCCAGCCAGGCCTGACAAGAAGCCTGGGATAAATCCAAGCAGTTCCAGGGGTCAGGACAATGGTCATCTTCAGTGAAATGCTAACTAAATGTCTGCCTCTTTGTGTCTGTCTCCCTCCCAGGTCATGAGCAAACCCTCTGATTCCACTCTTTGTCTTATTTAGATTTGGATTGCTTGTATATATGACTTATTCACAGTTATTCAGTCCCCTGCCTCTTCCTGGCCTCCTGATGCATCAATTTCTGCTCTCAACTCCAACTTCACGATCCTCTATAGAGAATCTCGTAGTTCCAATTTCTAATAGAGGAAATGTAACTGGTCCAGTTAGTCCTCATTGCCTCACCTGAGGAAAAATAGCAAATTTTTATAGCAAATTATCTCATGCATTTTCTGTTTGGACTGTCCAGTGATGGACATTTGAGTGGTAGTCTCCCACTGAAAGCAGCATAACTGTGTAACTATGAATCTGTCTGTCCAGACCGGATGCTTCTAAAAGGTGATTATTCCAAATTGTTACTCCTCCATCAGTCAGTGATGGTCCTGAGAATGACAGGGTGGAAGCTTAACAATAATTGCTGGCGAGGATGCAGGGAAAAAGGAACCCTCATTTACTGCTGGTGGGATTGCAAGCTTGTTCAACTACTCTGGAAAGCACTGTGGAGACTCCTCAACAGAATGGACATAGAGCTACCAGCTGTCCCTCTACTAGGCATCTACCCACAAGATGTCACATCTCAGGATAGAGACATTTGTGCAACTATGTTTATAGCAGCTCAATTCATAATAGCCAAGAATTGGAATCAACCAAAATGCCCTTCCATGGAAGAATGGATAACAAAACTCTGGTATATTTACACGATGGAATTCTATTCAGCTGAAAGGAAAATGACATATCGAAAGTTAGGGGAAAATGGTCTGACTTGGACCTACTAAGCGATCTCTCAAAAGAACAGAGAGCCAAACACTGCATATTCTCCCTCATATGCGGTCCTTAACCAGGCTAACCATAAACTCTATGCAGACTAGTAGAAAGAAGTGAGAGGTTATGAATGAGGGGTAAGGGATGGGGAAAGGGAAATGACTTAAGCATGAGGCTAAACCAAAATGGGTTCAAAATCATAAAATCCTCATGAGCACACTGTAACCTATTGATCAAGTAGTGGGCGTCATCTGGCAAGAGGGGCCATGAGTAGTAGGGGAGAGAGTCTAAGCCTGTGAGTAAATGATCAGTCTGACAATCCCTGGTCCCAGTCACTGGTTTCTTCCCTCACTGAGCTGTTGACCAAAGTGACCCATGAGGTTCCAAAAACAAGACAGGATTCTGTCAAAGCTCTTTAATGCCTACCCCAGGCCTGAGGCAAGATCTTGTTGTTGAAGAAACCACAGAAAGCCATCGATCAGCGTCAAGAGACCCTGTGAGGTCCAGAATGGTATCCAGCCCCCAGATGGTAGTTAGTGTAGTGCTGGATGGCACTTCATAAGCTGCCAGGGGAAGCTGGCCAATGACAGCTGAAGCAGAGACCACTGGCATGAAACACAGTCTGCTGCCATCAGTAGGCTGACCACACCTCCTACTGGGAGAGAACAGTGCTTCTTGAAAGGAGCACTTGTGCAATGGAGGAGCCTAGGCCTGGGGGAGGCAATCAACAGCTTTTAAATTAGGCCAAATATTCCACTTAATGAGGCGGAGCCCTTAACTGAAACTGGGGACTTAGGGCGATATGCACTAGAAGCCAGACTCTTGGGCCCCCAAGAAGAGATGCACAAAACGAGCGATTACGGAGAGGCTACTAAAAATAGAATCTAGGTAATGCAGAAATGTGAATCTCAGTTAACCTATACTGATCTCACTCTCTGATGGAGATTGTGTTTGTATCTTTCAGAGTGCAGTGAGAGAGCAGTGGCCCATCTAACCCCACCAACGGACCACAGGCTGATAGCTGACATCCTGGCAAGAGATGAGCCACCCCAGACATACCATGGAGGATCTATATGGAACCCCGCAGAGAATGATGGGATGAACAAGGGACCCACAGCCACAGCCATTCAGTCAACACAGGATAAGCCAGTGAGACAGACACCAACGATTTTCAACACAAAGTCCCCTAAGTTCTCAACAATAAAGCAGCCATAATACTCACCCACCACGACTCAGGGAACTCAGTGGAAGAGGGGGAGGAAAGATTGTGAGAGCTGTGGTGGGGAAGAATATCCAGGGACATATCCCCCCTCAGTAACAACCTACTAGGGCCGGGAGAACCGGGCTGACTACTAGGCTATCCATGGTCCCTTGCCCCAAGGACTGATCTAGACTGCCCACGGAGGAGGATATCCAGCTGATTGGGGATGGGGAAGACTGGCATTGGGGAACTAGGTATAACAACTCATTGCTTGCCCATTAAATAATGTAACTCATTATGGACAATAAAAAACCATGTATTTGAAAAAATAAATAAATAAAGGTGTGGGGAGAGTTCATCAGCATTTCCACATGAGAGAGAAGGGCAGCAGAGCCTGGAGAATAGGCAGTATCGGGCCACATTAGTCACCTAAGGTCAGCCTGGTCTTTACTTGTATCTCGGTGTCTAGGTATAGAGGCTGGGTGCTGTCTGATGGCATCGTCCCAAACCTCACCTTTTATAATGTAACAAGAGTCTTTCACAGGTGGAAAAGGCTATATAATAATTTCCCAGGGCCTTAGTGAGGCAGGAAACTTTCTTTCAACTGTGCATCTGAGCTGGGTCTTATTCCTGTCCAGATTGGAAGACTTGGTAACCAGACAGGGCTCAGGACAAACCTCAGTGCCTTCATGCCTCTAGGGGATCCATAGGATTCATACAGAGGCCCTGCACAGGGAAAGAGCTGCAAAGTGACACAGTTGGGCTTGGATTAATCAAGTTGCAGTAAGTAACTGGGAAGAAGTCACTTAGCACAAGCCAAGGGAGTCAGTTCCTTAGGCTGCAGATTAGCTTGGGCTGATGCTGGAACTTAACGAGTTCTTCCCAAATTACAAGCAGAATGGGGGGGAAAAAAGCTCAATCTACTTTGTCTTAAAATTGTTACTTGAAATTAATTGAATCTGCTTTTAATTCAATCCTGCCTTCTAACACTTAAAGCTTCATTTGCTCCTGTAAGACATTGACCATGATTCTCATTCATAATTATGACTGGGCTCACTGACCTCGCCTTGCTTGAAGGCTTTACCTCAATACCTGGATTTTTATTTTGAGCATCTGCTTGACCTGTCAGAGTCCCAGCAGGAAACATAGGGCACAGTCAAATGGGATCATTTGAAAAGAGTTTAGTTAAAAAAAAAAAGACAAATGTGTAGGAAGGCTAAAAGAGCCTCACAAGGAATAATGGAGCCTTAGAGGAATGTGTAGAATATAATGGAGGGCCTGAGTGTCAGCTGGAACTGGCCCTGCAGAGCCAAAAGGGACATCTGTGTTCAGAGCTTGTAGCTTCAGCCTCACCCTCTGCCACCCATAACATGGGCTTGAGGCCCCTCTCAGAAGGGCAAATGTTTTACTGTTGCTATCCTTTATTTCTATCTGGCTGAGCAGAAATTAGCTCTAAACTCTACTTAAGATTCATGCATTTCAGCAATATAGGTAACTAAGGATTGCCGACGGGCTCAGGAGACCCAGGTAGGTCTCAGGTTTCTAACTTGAGCAGCAAAGAGGCAAGCCCAGGCTCTCTGGGGAAGACTTGCTGGATATTGCCAGGAGTTTGGAAGGGTGGGGCAGGGTGGCCATCACCATAGCTGGAGGTGGGGGTGGCTCGCCTGCACCCCATGAGAGTCACAAGGGGTCAAGGGGATATTGATGGAAGTTGGCAGGTTTGCTCCCTAATTCCTCCAAGTCACCTGCCTTGAGGGGTAAAGCACGTGACTAAAAATAGAAAGCCTCAGTTAGAGAGCACTTTCTATGGGTCAGGCGTTCTTTCTCAAGGTGTTTCCATGTGAAATCCACATGCAAGCACTCCAATGGCTCTTTGTTTTGGTGTGTGTGTGCGCGCAGGTGCATGTATGTGGAGATGTCATCCTCACGAATGTTGTCCACTTTTTCTTTTGAGACAAGGCCTCTTATTAGACTTGAGCTAGACAGTTAAGCTAGACTAGCTGGCCAGTGAGACCCAGGGAGTCCTTCTTTCTCTGACACTAAGCTCTGGAATTACAGGCATATACCAACCATGCCTAGCTTTTTATGTGTGTTCTAAGAACGAAACTCAATTCCTTATAGGCAAAGACTTTATCAATAGCTCTTTCCCCATGACTTTTATATTAATAAGTAGAAACTCTGTATGTACAAGTCATTTCCCTCCTCCCTGTCCCCATTCCACTGAGTGCCCTCCTCAGTGGGATTGCTGGAATGCTCCATGGGATGGAGGGCTATCAGTTATGTGAGCAGCAGATAGTTACTGGGGACCTCCCCATGACTTTAAAAAATGAATCATTATGTCAATTTTACAGAGAAACTGAGACTCAATCAAGTAATGTGTTCCAGGCCACAAAGCTAGGCAACCCTGTACTAGTTGGAGCATCCATGAGATGAGCCAGGGCAGCGCAGACTCCTGTCACAGGGAAAGCCAGCCCCTAGCTCTGAAGCAAGGCCAAAAACACTGACAAGGAACTTCCCTGGATAGAATTTTGTGGTCTTCCCTTCCAGTCCAAAAAGACCAGGATCTGAGTTAGGGCTGGGGCAAAAGGTAGGTTTTTGGATCCTTTCTAGCTCAACTCTTCCAAGATGAGACATGACAGCAAGGCACATCGAAAGATAAGAGGTTGCTGTGTCTTGGGTTTCATCATTCTCACCTTTTCCCACGCTTCTCTGCTACTCTTACTCCTCTCCTCATTCCTATGTCCACAAGGTATCCAACACACTCGTCTGCTTTTGGAACCTCCACAGCTGGGTCCACCAGCCATCCGCGTGCTCCCCAGATCTGAAGCACCAGGGTCTCTCTTCCCCATTACTTGAGTGACAACTATCACCATCCCTACCCCAGTCCACACTTCCATAACTCCACAGCCCCTCAGCTTTAGGAAGCCAGAGCACATCTCAGTAAACCATCTCACACTACAACAGGAAGTTCATCCTTAAAGCCCCAGAGGTGTTTGATCATTAAGACTAGTGGATTACTAACTGGGAAGCTTTTTGTCTTTAAATAAATGTTTGTTGAGAATCTATCTAGTGACGGGTTCTGTGTTGAGAACAGAAGTGAGGATAAGGTGTGACATTGCATCCTGCATTTTAGTTAAGATAACAAGGCAGGAACACAAGTGGTGTGGTGATTGAAATCACAAAGTGACACATGTCTTCATGAAGACTGGGGTGGGGACAAGAGGAAAGACCTTATGGAAACAACTTGCATTCTGCCTTGAAAGACCCGGGGTGTTGGGTGTGTAGATCTATAAGTTAGTTTTCTCACCTTGGTGACAGAAAACCCAATAAGAAGCAACTTAAGGGAGTAAAGACATATTCTGGCTCATGGTTTAAGGTTTAAGGTCCATCATGTTAGGGAAAGCATAGTGCCAGGACTGGCTTACCAGTTAGTGACAAGAGCTTTCTCACATCTGGAAGGCTCAGGAAACAGAAAGTTGACTTTCTTCTTTTACTCATTTATTCTGGGTTGCAGCTCACTGGATGGTGCTATTCACATTCAAGGTGAGTCTGAACTCCTTTAGTTAATCTTTCCTGAAAAGGCTCTCACAAGAATACCAAAGGTATACCTAATACCCTAGATGTTTCCTTTTTTTGTAATGTGTGTGTGTGTGTCTGTATGTGTGGAAGTGTATGATGTGTGTATATAGGTGCATGCGTCATGGTGCACATGTGCAGGTATGAGACAACCTTGGGTGTTTGTCTTCTCCTTCCACTCTTGCTTGAGAGAGGCTCTCCCTTGTTGTTTTGTTTTTGGCACTCCGTGTGTGCCAATCTAGCTGGTCCATGGGCTTCTGGATTCTCCTGACTCCACTTCTCATTGCCATAGGTGTATTGGGATTACAGATATGCACAACACTTTGCATTTGGCTTGACAAGGGTGTTGGAGAATTGAACTTGGGCTGGCAGTCCTGAAAATACATGTCTTTAACCACTGAGCTATCTCCCCAGCACCTCCACCCAAGATGTTTCTTGAATTGAGTTCTCAATTAAGTTGACAAGAATATTAACCAGCACATGGAGTAATGGCTCTTCAGACAATGGAAACATATGGGTGTGGGGTATATATCCAAGATATAGTGGGCAATCCACCACCTGAGAGAAGAAGGGGTCCTTTAAACACCGTCCCTCCATTTATTTCCCCCAGGGAAGGAGGTGAGGTCCGTAATTACTTCTTTCTTTCCTCTCAGAATCCTCATGGCATCCAGTCTTTGTTTAGAAGGATCCAGAAGCTGTTGGTTAGTCATTCTCTTCCTGTCTGAGGGCTTATTCTGAACCAACTCCTACAACCCAGCTTCCACCTGACTCTTCAACACCATAGCAGACATTTTATCTGTCAGAGCACAGATAGGTGGCAGGCCTGGGTTCCTCTGGGGGTTCCTCCTCAGAACACCATTTCTCTCTTTCTCTTTCCCAATGGCTCCTTTCCATGTGCTTGGCTTCTATAACTGTAACAATAGACCTTTCTTTCTGAAAAGCTTACCCACTATTTCTACCTAATCACCGTTTGGCACAATAATGATTATTTAACTAAACATGTCAGGTTAATTTTGCTCCAAGTTTTGCTTCATTACAACATAAGTGAGAAGTGAGAGTACTTACCCTTAGTGGGTTTCAGCACCCACATATGTCAAATAAGAGGTAACAGATTAGATTAATGTACCCTCCCCCCAGCCCTGGCTGGTGTTTAGAACATCTGGTTAGATTTGGGCAACACAGAACCCCAGCTCCTGCCTTCCAGATTCTCCTCTAGTGGATCTGGAATTGGGACCCTTTAGTTTCCCAGATGCCCTGTTTATTCCCAAGTACTGACCTTAGGGAAATTCTAGAGTAGATTGTCTGTTTTCCTTTCAGTGTTTCATTGTTTCATTGATGAACTCATTGCTTGAGAAGAAAAAGAACCCTGAGAGGCTGGAAAGAGACAAGTAGCAATGTTGTGAACTTTCAATTCACTTTATCAAGGATAGACTTTGTATCAGTGGCAATAGGAAGTCTCTGAAGGGTTTTAAGCAGAGTGACATGATCAGATTTTTTAAATGTTTTATTGATAGCTTCCACAATTATAGGCCATAAACCATTATGGTTCCCTCCCTACCCTCTTGTTTTAGAAACAGAATTCCCATGCAGTGTGAATGATGAGCTAGAGCTAGGGAGCAGTCTAAGGGCTTTGTTATAAACTGGACAGGCCAGGGTGCTGGTCTGGATAGAGTGGTGGCAGCAGGCATGGAAAGAGTGTTAGATTTGTGCTGCATTTGGAACGTAGAATGGACAGGACTCAGCTTTGGATTTGGGGTGTGAGAGATTTTCATTTGCTCTGCAATAGCCTTTGTTCC
>PVHP010040111.1:5674-16115 GCA_004024765.1 Zapus hudsonius | reverse complement strand
AAGGAAGGAAGGAAGGAAGGAAGGAAGGAAGGAAGGAAGGAAGGAAGGAAGGAAGGAAGGAAGGAAGGGAGGGCAGGTCAGGGCCTCCTGATGCTACAAACACAAACTCCAGATGCATGCCCCACTTTGTGCATCTGGCTTTTACATGAGTACTGGGGGATCGAACCAGGTCATCAGGCTTTGCAAGCAAGCAACCTTCACTGCTGAGCCATCTTTCCACCCAAGTGGCCTTGTTTTTTAACCCATCCATTAAGTTTTTGATTATTAATGTGATTAGATAAAGAAATGTCTAGGGGATTAATGAGGCTCACTTTTTGGCATGGCTGAGACATTTTCAGAGAGGATTAACTGAGGGAGGAAACACCTTGAAAGCTGACAGCACCATTCCATGGCCCTGGACTGAATCAAAAGAGAAAGCCAGATGAGTGTTAGCATTCCTTTCCTGTGTCTGTTTCCTGTTGCACTGAGATGTGAGCAAGCGGCTGCCATATGCCCTGTAGCTCCTGCCTGCTCTGTGCCTTTCCCACTATCATGGATGTATTCTCTCAATACATGAGCCGAAAGAAATTCCTTCTCTCCTTAAGTTGCTTCTTGTCAGGTAGTTGGTAACAGCAGTGAGAAAAGTAACTAACACAAAAAATTAGTGCCCTGCAGTGGGGCTTTTCATCAATAAAACCTGGTGAAGCAGACCATGTGGTTCACAGGCCCCTGGAACTGGTTTATAGGAACAGTGTGGTAGAGCTTGGAGCTATGAGCTAGTGAAGCCTTAGAATGCTGTAAGGGTTCTATGGACTATCCTGACAGGAATGAGGAAGACTGGAATTCCAGTAGAAATCCATCTAGTAGAGATTGTTCAGAAGGTTTCTGAGGAGAGCAAGCACAATCAGGAATTTGACTAGAGGCCAATCACATTGCATTCATTAAACTGGCTGCATTCTCTCTCTGTCCTGAAAACTTGAATGAGACTTAACTAAAAAGCAATGGACTAATTTGTCTGGTGTCAGTGGCCATCTGAAGAGTTCTCTTCTCTTTTAGGGACTTCTACTTCTTATCTCCTTTCATTATATTCTTCTGTAACCTCCATGTAAGGTTTTCCTCTCCTATGACAAGAAGCACCGTGGATAGTGCTATCTACCCTCAGGGCACACATAAACTGGTCCTCTTGATATGGGTTGCTGACAATTAATATTCGTAAGCAACACAGGGAGAGAGAGAGAGAGAGTTTTGGAATCCTCCCTTCCCCCTCCTCCTACTCTGAGTTCTTGTCCTCTAATGCCAAAGAATTGTACACAGGGACAGAATTAAATTTTAATTACACATTTATTCTAATTTAGTAAATTAGGGAAAAGGGGATTTGGATGGGGAAATTTCCCAGTCATCATGTGGGAAGTTACAGAGTTCTCCTGCCACCAGTGTGGGGAGAACACCTTTCAGAGAGTTTAAATAAGCAGCCAAAGAAAAGATAACAAAGCTCCCATTATGGGAAGGAGAGGTTCATGAGAGAAAAAACCTGGAGCCTGGTAGGGGAACAGGCCTTACCTCACTGAGGCCTGGGTCAGCAGTCCTTCTACTCCATTTCCATGTGGGGGAGAGGCGTCCACTCAGGAAGCTAGTTTTAAGTCCTCCCCAGGTGAGTTAGAGGGACTGATGATTGGTTCATATCTGACCAATCAGTTTTAGCACCTAGGTTGTAGCTCTAACTAGACACATCCCATTCAAGGGGAGTGGCTGGAAGGGGAGGGGTTGCAGACATCTGACCATCACACTCTGGGTTCTATAGAATGAGATCTGAGGTAGTATACAGGTCTATGAATCAAGTGTCAAACAGTGAATAAAATATGATCTATTCTTTGACCTCGAAAATATCTTTGTATTCCTCAAGGGTCTCCAGAGAAACAGATTAAATAAGAAATAGATTATATATATATATGTATTATATATATATGTATGTATGTATGTATGTATGTATGTATGTATATATGTGTGTGTGTATGTACACATACAAGAGAGAGAAAGAACAGGTCTTATTTTAAGGAATTGGCTCATGGGATTGTGGAGTCTGGCAAGTCTTCTATCTGCAGGGCAGGCCAGTGTACTGGAAATCCAGGGAAGGGTTAATGTTGCAGTTAAAGTCTAAGTTCAGTCTGCTGGCATAATTCTCTCTTCCTTGTGGAGCCTCCGTCTTTTTCTCCAAGGACCTTCAACTGATTGGACAAGGCTCTTCTACACTGTGAGAGGAAATCTGCTTTACATAAAATCTATTGAATGAAATGTTGATTTCATCTATAATATGCCCAATCTGCCCAGAGGTGCCTGAATGAGGCTTTATGATTTTCAGTACCTTGGATTATGATCTGGAAGAGTTAATGGGCCCAGGAAAGAGTGAAGCCATCAATTTCTTTCTAGTAGGTCCCTCCTTTTGCTGCATGAGGAATGCAGCCATCATTCTCATTAAGATCCAAAGAACAGATCGTACTTCTATACTGTGGGCTTTTCCTGCTGTGCACGAGGACTTGAATTCTGAGAGCTATGGCAATGTGCCTCATACAGTTCATTCACAGCACAGAGCAAGCAACACCATTGCTTTTGTCACACATTCAAAACAGTCAAATATTGACAAGCCTGAGTGATTCCAAGTACTGCAAAAATAATGTATTTAATACTAACTTTAGATTTATTATAAGTAGAAGCTAATCTTAATCTTTTTGTTTTCCCTGGAAAACAAAACCTAAACAAAGTATTGATAAAAAGTAGACTGCAGATGAATTTCTCTTGAGATTAATGAATGAAAACTTAACTTTGCACTAATAGAGATTAGGTTTAGGAACCTGGAAATGTAACTGTACTCCCACGCGTCACTTTGGTCTTGGTGAGTTCTGCAGGGTGGTGGGAACACAGAGATGGATTTTGCCTGTGTGATATTATTAGGGAAAAAGAAACATTATCTTTCATGTTATTTTAAAACATATTATTTTATTGATTTTGATACAAAATCTATGAGATAAGGGTAGATGGAATTTCCTTCTTCATTTTTTCAACAAAGAAGATAACTACTATGTACTGGGTGATAGGCATCACTCAAGGTGCAACAAGGAATTAAGCAGGAAAAAGCAATATTTTTGCTTCAGCCAATTCAAATGTAACTTTTTTTATATGTGGATAGTATGAGTACTGTGGATTGGTATGTGTGGTGTATGCATGTGTGTGCACTGATGCAGCTCCCGGGTGCTTGTTGGTGGTGTCTTATGAGCTCACCTGCTACAGGAAGGAGGAAAACCTTGGGTGTCCCCCTCAATCACATCACCTTTCAATGAGTCTGGAGCTTGCGGTCTGTGAGCCCAGTGATTCTCCAGTCTCTGCTCCCTATAGAACTGGGGTTACAGATGTTTGCCACACCCACCTGTTTATGTGAGTTCTGCAGCTTGGAACTCAGGTGGTCTCAGCACCACCACCACCCCAACACACTGGTCTTTGTGCTTGCACAGGAAGTGCATTTAAACATTGAGCCATTTCTTCAGTCTCAAACTCATCTTTTCATTTGAATATGAGAAGCAGTTGAGGATCACCTACAAACAAAAGCAATGGTAAAATCAGCTACCATCAGAGCTTTCAGCTGCACAAGTCCAGCTAGATGACAGACCAGAAATAAAACCTGGAGGTGACCAGCACATTCAACACCAAGTTTCTTAAGGTTCCTCTGTGAGAAGATTTTGAGCTCGAAACCCAAGTGTTTGGAGTACTGCTGAAATATGAGGCTGAAGAAGGCACATTCCTGTAGCGTATAAACGGTTGTAAGTGAACAGTTTTCAGGTTTTACTTACGTACTTGGCCAAAGCCAATTTTCAACCAGAAGAATAGATGCCAGAGAAATATGTGCTCTCAAAAATAATCTCTACATCAAAAAAATTAAAAACAACAACAACAAAAAAATAATAATCCAGTGGACATACCTGTAATCTGCTGAGGCTAAGGCAACTTTATATCCAGCCTGGGCTACACAATGAGACCCTGTTTCAACAAAACTTGGGACTGGGGACATAGCTCGGTGGATAAAAGGATGAGTAAGAAAATAAAAAATAAAAAATAAAAAAAAGGATGAGTAATTTGCTCAAGATTGCATAGCCAGTAAATAACAGGAAAAATTAATTATCAAACCACATCTTACCTTTTTGTAAGCATTACTGTATATAGCTTCAGGCTTAATTGAATTTAAACAATTGCATGTTTATCCTCTGAGCTAATGTGGTGACTATAATTTTCTGGTATGACACTAAAGGAGAATGTAACTCAGTAGTAGAACACACATGCACAAGACCCCTAATTCTACCCCCAGCGGTAATAAAAATAGATGAATAAACACATAAGTAAAATTAATTTTAGAACACTTGTTCTAAAATTGTTTAGAACATCAATAGAAAAGGGATGTTTAGAAACAAAATATAGCTTAATTTGTTAGTTTACCAATGGTTCCATCTTGCTACAAGGAAATTGAGGCACAAAGCTAAGAGTTCTGGACTGAAGTCTTTGAGCTAGTAAATTAGGGCTGGAGAGATGGCTCAGGGGTTTGTTGCTTACTACTAAAACCTGCTGTCCAGGGTTTGATTTCCCAGTGACCATGAAAAGCCAGATGCATAAAGTGGTGCATGTGTCTGGAGTTCATTTGTAGCAGCAAGAGGTCTCTCTCCTTCTTTCTCTCTTTCTCTTTTCTCTCTCTCTCTCTCTCTCTCTCTCTCTCTCTCTCTCTCTCTCTCTCTCTCTCTCTCTCTCCCTCCCTCCACAAATCAAAAAAAAAAATTTTAAACTGAATTAGTACATCAGAAGCTCCAGGATGGGGCATAAGCTTTGTTACCAAGACTGGCCTCAAACTTGTGTGTTTAAGTGATCCACCTGCTTCAGGATCCCAAATAGCCACTTGTGGCAGCTAAAGAAACCACAAATTATATTTTTTTTTTAGTGTCCATAATGAGTTACAATATTTAGTGGGCAAACAAATTGTATTTTTTTTTAAATTTGAGACCTTGGCCTTTTGTTGAGAATTTTATTGTATGAATATATTACATATTGGTCACATTCCCATGAGGTTCTTCTGTTTTCTCTCCCCTGCCCCCATTCTGCTGAAGGCCCTTCTCAGTGGGATTATTGATATTTACTGTGGTGTCATGGATGTACCAGTCAGTCTCTGGGGGCAGGCTATGTCTCAGAATATACCTTCCTACCTTGTGGCTCTTATATTCTGTCTGCTTCCTCTTCCACAATGTTCTTTAAGCAAATCATAAATGATAGTTTAATTGTTCTTTTGTCCTATTCTGTGAATCTTTACCTATCATTTCTAGTAGCCCAGCATCCTGCTGCCTAGTGTCTGATTATTGTTATACCGCTCTACTGGAATAAAAAAAAAACATAAAGTTATTTCACAGTAGTTATGAGAACTCTGCATAAAAGAACACATTAACAAAACAAAGTTATCTCTTCTTCATTTTTTTTAGAGAAATTCAAACCTAGAGCCATGTAAGGTGTATATAATCCCAGCACTCAGGTTGCTAAGACAGGAGCAGTGCCGGGAGTTTGAGGCCAGTCAAGAATATACAACAATATCTTCTATCAAAAAACAAGAACAAAACACAAAAGCAAAAAGAGTCCAAACTAAGCATATGCCAAGAGTGAGAGTGAGAGGAAAGAATGGATGAGTGACAATCAATAGCAAAGGGATTTATGCTTCAAAATTAGAAGCAAGGGCTGAAGATAGAGCTAAGGTTCAGGCTCTGGGTTTGATCCCAACACTGCAATGAACAAGCAAGCAAAACAAACAAACAAACAAACAAACAAAAAAACCAAACAAACCAAAAGTCTACTTTGTAAGATTATCACTCTTTTTTGGTATAAAACTGAAGCTATAAATGCAATGTATATTTGGTTAAAATTTATTTGTCTTTGCATCTCATGCAGAGTCAAAAGAAAAAACAAAACAGAAGCATTGGAAAAATTGCACTGTGACTACAGGATGTCCTGTTACATTTATCTGGTTAGACAGACCCATGACTCACTATAAAATTTGACACATCGGAAACGGTTTTATTGTGCATGGTTCTTCTCTGCTCATAAATATTAAACACATAGATTTGAGGATAACAAGCTCTATTTGCCCTAATATAAGGGTTTCTGATACACTTCTTTTTAAAGTGAAAGAAAACAGATATATTAATGATGGTAACTCAGAAAATACAGCGGCCTCAACTCTCTCAACCTCTCATAATTCCCATTCTTAAGGTGATTATAATAAAGGATGAGGAAGTTGACCCTTGATCAAATTTCTGTGCTTTAACCATTGTCTTGCAAAGGTGGGTTAGCACTTGGCCAATGAAAAACCTTCTGCCCTTCACCCATGGGAAAGTGATGCGTTGTAGGCAAGAAGGTTCACCTAGCATGGTCAAAGCTCTGGCTTTCATCCTAAGCATTGCAAAAAGTTTTTAAAAATTAAATTAAAATAGGGCTGGAGAGATGGCTCAGCGGTTAAGGCACTTGCCTCCAGTACCTAAGGCCCCTGGTTCAATTCCCCAGGACCCACATGGGCCAGACACCCAAGTGGTGGTCTTGGTGCGCTCTCTCTCTCTCTCTCTCATCATCTATCTCCTGTATCTCTCTGCTTGAAAATGAATAAATAAAATATTTTTTAAAAAATTAAATTAAAATAAATAAGTAAGGATGCATTGTGAAAAGTCACCAGTAATCTAATAATCATAAAAGAAGAGCAGCTTTACTTAAACATAAAAAGACACCATAACACTTTCTCATGATGAAACAATTTTAATGCATTTGATTTGGTAATTCTTTGAAAAATGAAATGAAGAACACATAGAGAAGTCTTCTTCTTCCTCCTCCTCCTCCTCCTCATTATTATTATTATTATTATTATTTTGTTATTTGAGGTAGGATCTCACTCTAGCCCAACCTGACCTAGAATTCGCTATGTAGTCTCAGGATGGCCTTAAACTCATGGCAAACCTTTTACCTCTGCCTCCCATAGGCTGGGATTAAAGGTGTTTACCACCACACCTGGCTCTTTCTTTATTTTAATATCAGTTCTTATTAGGGAGCCTAAACTGCAATACCTCATATGCTTTCTATCTCTCTATTGTCAGTATACACTGATTACCGAGCTGTACTCTTGGCTTTGTTTGGTCAGTGTTTTTATGTTGTTAATGTTTTTTGTTTTGTTTTGGAAACAGGGTCTATCTGTGTAGCCAGGCTGGTCTCAAGCCTGCAGCAATAGTCCTGCCTCAGTCTCCAAAATAATAGAATTATAGCTATGTGCCCCAAACCTGGCTACTAAGCCACATTATTAATAAAAAGAAAGACTTTGGCAAAGAAAGAAAACTTCCCTCAATTCTGTTCCTGGAATTGCTAAATAATAAAATTTGACCCTAGTTCTTTAACTTAGTTATTTTTTGTGTGTGTATGTATATGTGTCTGTGTGTTTAGACTGTATGTGTTTGTATCATGTATGTGTGTCTGTACAGATACATGTACGTGTGTAGAATATGTACTCAGGATTGTATAGACATTATATTTTTATTTATATAGGAGTTGCAGCTTTTGTGTGTGTATGCATATATATAAATAAATGCACAAGTGTATGTGTAAAGGGGAAGATATATAGGACTACACATACATAAATGTCAGGGGATATGTATGTGAAGAGAATCTGTGCTTGTATTAAAGGGCATGCATATAAGTAAGGATGTATATGTAGGAGTGCATTGTAGGGGAAC
Source organism: Zapus hudsonius (assembly GCA_004024765.1). NCBI lineage: Eukaryota > Metazoa > Chordata > Mammalia > Rodentia > Dipodidae > Zapus > Zapus hudsonius. The sequence goes on along the minus strand of PVHP010040111.1, from coordinate 8,346 downwards.
ACTGAGTTTGTGTATGTTTATGTAGGTGCATGGGTGTGGAAGGCTATATGTAGGGTGCTATACATGTGAATGTAAGCTTGTGTGCACACAGATACTGTGTTCAGAGATGCGTATGTGTAGAGCAAGTGCTGTGAGGAAGTTGTGGAAGTGGGTTGGCTATGAGGAGGGGTTAAGGTGATAGTAGAAGAAAGACTACAGGGTGGCGGAGGCTGGATTGTCCAAAGCCTGTAGAGCAAAGGGCAGGATCTGAGACATTTTTGAGGACAGTCGAGAGTCTCTGACCCCTTCCAGCCTGTCCGGAAAGGGCAAACAAGACTGAAGAACTGCTGTACTCCCAATGTGCACTGGGGGTTGGACTCGATGGTGTGGTTGGGAAAGTTGGGTAAAGGCAGTCTCTAGGGGAGGACAGGGGCTTCTTAGCCAGGGGCTGGTGCTGAAGACAGCCTGAACTCCCATTTTCACTGCTATCACTTAAAGGCTTGGGGAAATGAGTGATTAAGACTTGTCTTTTCTTTTCTTTTTTTGAGTTAGGGTGACCTGGAATTCACTATTCAGGGTGGCCTTGAACTCACAGGGATCCTCTTACTTCAGCGTCCTGAGTGCTGTGATTAAAGGAATGTGCTACCATTCCCAACAAGACTTGCCTTTTAAAATATATACATTATTTATTTTTATTATTATTAATTTTTTAAATTATTTACATATTATATATTTTTTGAAATATATATTTGTGAGAGATAAAGATAAATAGAAAGGCAGAGAGAATGGGTCAGCCTGAGCTAGAGCAAGATCCTACTTCAGAAAAGGGGCGGGGCCACCCTGAGACTGCATAGTGAATTCCAGGTCAGCCTGAGCTACAGCAAGACCCTAACTCAAAAAAAAAAGAAGACAAGTCTTAATCACTATGTAGTCTCAGCATGGCCTTGAACTCACAGCAATCCTCCTACCTCTGCCTCCCAAGTGCGGAGATTAAAGTCATGCACCATGATGCCTGGCTTCTTTTATTTATTTATTTTTAAACATTTTATTTATTTATGAAAGAGAGAGAGAGAGAATATGGGCATGCCAGGGCCCATAGCACGTTATAGTGGAGTTTAACTTGTAGAATAAATGAGAGACCATGTATGTGTCTAGACTGATAACTAAATGGAAATGTTAATACCTGATGGGAAACAGGAGATTTTTTTTGGTGGTAGTTTGGTTTCTAAGTTTCTTTCCACAAAATACTTCTCAGTCTTAAAGGAGAAAGGAGTAGGTTTGATGGAAAAGCCTGGCAGACACTCATTTTATCAAAGGTTCAATGTAATGAGGCAAACTGGTCATGTTGTGATCTTCTAGGACACAGGACACAGTGTCACTTCTCAGATGTTCTTCCCCAGGCAGCCTTAACTCATCATGAGAAGACAGATCAACCAAGCTTAGAAGAGGGGCCTTCCTACAAAATAACTGGCTATAATCCATCTCTCCCACATTGAAACTACATTGAAACTTCTGGACATAAAGGAGGAAGTTTTACTAAATTTGCATTCCCCAAGGTCCAGAACATTCTGACATACAGACCAAGTTACATGTGAGTTGAACAAGAGAATGATGCATGAGTGAGGAGGTCTTGTTGCCCTGAGTGTGGTTGCCTCCCAAGCTCCCCATTGGCTTCTGGTCTCTATTCACAGTGGACAGTCCACTTTTCCCTTAAATCAAACTCTAGTAAGCTCTCAAGATTTTCCAGCAATATGAGTCAGTGGCTGCAAAAATAGAATATACCTTCATTCCCTCTTTTTACTACTTGGTATCTACTTTGACAGTAAAAAGTAAACAAGAAAGAAAGAAAGAACAGAATTATTTAAGGACCAGCTTTCATTCATTTCTGGACTGGACAATGGCCATATGATCCTAAATTAAAGATGACATCTAGCAAATGGAAAGATTTTGCTAGGACTTTCAGGGAAACTTGTTGTATTTACATGATATAATTTCTGGCGTCAGTTATGGAACAGCATTGTCCTTTGGAAGGGAGGCCAGGGGTGACAGGATGCTGGGATGACTTTGGCTTGGAATCTGGAGGAAAAGGAAGGGAAGGGGTCGTTGACAGAGGGCCACTCATCTTCCTTTCCTAACAACCCACTCTCCCACTGTTCTGAGGCTTGCTGTGGCTAAGAGAGAAGGCAAGGAGAAGTGAGGGTACCTATCATGGTTTGATCCAGGTGTCCCCCACAAACAAATGAATGTGTTTTGATAGATCGATCCTCAGCTGATGGCAATTCAGGAATTAGAACCTCACTAGAGCTGTGTTGTTGGGGTGGGTTTATGGGGGTTATAAGCCAGCTTCCCCTTGCCAGTATTTGGCACACCTTCCTGCTGCTGTTTGCAGTGCTGTGGCAGAGGTGATGTCCAGCCCTCTGCTCATGCCATCGTTTTCCCTGCCAGGATGGAGTCTCCCCTCGAGTCCGTAAGCCAAATAAACCCATTCCTCCATATGCCACTTTTGTTTGGGTTCTTTCTGTGCAGCAACTAGAATGTTGACCGCAACAGTTTTGGTACCAGGACATGGGGTCATCTGTTGCTGCTAGAACCCTGATCTTGTGGCTTTGGGCTTTTGGAAGTGATCTGCAGAAGGAATGTGGACAGATTGGAAAGCTTGTCCTAAGAGGTGCCTTGCAGTGCTGTAAGTACAA
>PVHP010040110.1:0-15985 GCA_004024765.1 Zapus hudsonius | reverse complement strand
CTTATGTGGGACCTGGGGAATTGAACCCAGGGCCTTAGGCACTGGAGGCAAGTGCCTTAACCGCTGAGCCATCTCTCCAGCCCCCTTTTCTTCTTTTCTTTTCCTTTTTTCCCTCTTTCTTCTCATTCTTTTTCATCTCCTCCTATTATCTTCTTTTGTCCCTCTTCCCCATCCCCTAAACCCCTTGTTCTTACTGTTTTCATATCTTTTTGTTTTCTTTTGGTTTTTCGAGGTAGGGTCTCACTCTATCCCAGGCTGACCTGTAACTCACTCTGTAGTCTCAGGCTGGCCTCAAACTCATGGCACTTCTCCTACCTCTACCTCCTGAGTGCTGGGATTAAAGGCATGTGCCACCAACCCCAACTCTTGATATCTTTTTTTCCCTCCTATCTTCATTGTTCATGATGAAAAGTTGATGGGCCCAGGCTGCAGGCTTTGCACACAAGCACCTTTGATCACTGAGCCATCTCCCCAGCCTGAACGTGAACTCTTAATCCTCCTGTCTCTGTCTCCCCAAGTGCTGGGATCACAAGTGTGCACCACCACGCCTGGTTTTATTTGGTGTTGGGGATGGAGCCCTTCATGCATGCTAGGCAACCCACTCAGCCGCATCTCCCAGCTCATAAATATTCTTTTAAAAAATATATATTTATTTGCGAGAGACAGAGAGAAAAGGAGAGAAGAAAGAAAAGAATGAATGAAAGAATATGGGTATGCCAGGGCCTCTTGCCACTGCAAACAAACTCCAAACACATGTGCCACTTTGTGCATCTGGCTTGATGTGGGTACTGGGGAATCAAACCAGGACCATCAAGCTTTGTAAGTAAGTGCCTTTAACTGCTGAGCTCTCTCTCCAGCACCCCAGAAAACTTCAATAAATATTGACTCTGGTTTTCTGGCTTCAGACTCTCCAACATGTCTACCTGAGATCAACCTCACAGAAATGTTCAGGCCAAGGGCAAGTTGGGAGACCGTTCTCTACCAACCCCTTGTTCAAATTTTATAAAGCAAGGCACTGGTGCCTTTGCAGGAAGGTTCTGGACTTTTCAAGGACGATTGTATAATGCTCATTACATTAAATTCCCGCCCCCCCCCAGAGAAAGGACAGGCTTGCTTACTGTTTGTTGTGGACGATCCAGACACTGTGTGTACAAGTATTATCTGAGCCTATTACCCTTTGGGAACTGGAGACTGGGGAAGAAGTGCAAGTGTGTACAGGTGCATGTACATACACACACACACACACACACACACACACACACACACACTATGCAATTGCTAGTACTATAAGTAATAAAACTTTCCCCTGGAGCTGGGGAGATGGCTGAGGACATAGACTTAGTCTCAGAGCCCCTTCACCCTCCCACCTGGCCAAAAGTGAGGTCTTCAAAAGGTCTTATTCCCCCCCAAAGAGCTCCTCACTGGCTCAACAGGGGATCTAGCCATCCTGTCTCCTTCCTTGAGCACTTGTCCACATGCCCACAAGGCCCTCTCCCCCTGGGCAAATCCACCACACCCCACAGGCCAAGTTTCATTCTTTGTCCCTCTCTTTCTTCTGGCTTTTTTCCTGACATAAGGTGCTTGTTTCTGAATCTCTCTATATATCTGTCTTGTCTGTTTTTCCTTCATATTTTCCTGTTTCTCTTTCTATATTTTTCTCCCTTGTTTCTCTGCCCTCCCTCTGCTGATCCACTGTAGACTTGCTCCTGGGCTGGCAACCCACTGTAAATCCTCCCAGCTCCTCACCCTTTGCCTACAACTCCCACTCTGAGCTGGAAATAAACTTCCTACTCCACAAAAATGTAGATGTATGTGACACTTTGTGCATCTTCTTTATGTGGATTCTGGGAAACTGAACCCAGGCTGACAGGCTTTGTAAGCAAGTGCCTTTAACCACTGAGCCATCTCCCTAACTTTTTTCTCTCTCTAGAAACTTTAGGATCTCTCTCTCTCTCTCTCTCTCTCTCTCTCTCTCTTTCTCTCTCTCTCTCTCTCTCTCTCTCTCTCTCTCTGGTGTGGGCACATGTGGAAGCCCGAGGTTGACCTCAGGTGTCATCCTTGATCCCTCTTCATCTTGTTGACTGAGGTAAGCTCTCTCACTTGAGCCCAGATCTTGCTGATTCAACTACTCTAGCTAGCCAGTTTGCCCTGGAGATGCCCTGTCTGCCCCCCAAGCTCTAGACACGCTTCCAATCACAGCACCAGCAGCACTTGTGGGCCTCAGACATGTTCCAGCCACCACCAATAGCATCTGAGCCTTCTTCCCAGAGACCTCCACTTGGGGGAGGCAGGGACCAGTGACTCAGCCACAGAAAGGAATTGCAGGATGAGTCCATATGAAGCAGAGTTGTAATTTACTTTTTTTGTTTGTTTGTTTGCTTTTTGAGGTAGGGTCTCGCTCTAGCCTAGGCTGACCTGGATCTCAGGCTGGCCTCGAACTCATGGCAATCCTCCTGAGATTACATAGTGAATTCCAGAGACCTACCTCAAAAAAACCAAAAAAAAAAAAAAAAAAAAGCATTCTTTTTTTACTTTCAAAAATTTCCAGTAAGTTTAATTTGGGGGGAAATTTCCTTCAGAAAACTGTGTTGGCACTTGTCAAACTCAAGTGAGTCATACATCTAACTCAATGCAAATCTGAACCAATGATGAAAGACGGAAAGCATATTAGGTACATACATTGCATCCCATTAGAGAAGAGACCCAATCTGTCAGATGGAGCTTTTGAGTTAGCTTTGGATCCATCAGTGAATACCCAATTATGGTTATGAATCATTCCCTCACAGAAAAGCCGTTTGGGGTTTGTGGCTTCCCATGTTATTACCTACTAATTACATAGATGTTTAAAAATGCTTTAGAGATTACTTCCATTTTTTCAGCCAGTCATTCCCACAAGTAACAGGTTTATTCATCTAGACAGGCCAGGTATATCCTGGTGAAAGCATTACACACAGAGTCCCTGGTTTCTTTCGGCCGGCTTCCAAAGAGGTCTGGTGGAGACATTCATTTCAAAGTTTGCTGAGGTGGGGAAAGAATGAGTCATGGGTGGTTATAACTCTTTCCTTCCCATAAGTAATCAGGAAGAGTACATAATGTAATATACAGGAGAGGTTCAGGATTACCATATTCTCCATGAGGCTTGTTAAAATGTAATTCTCAAAATGTTATAAATCAGAGGTTTCATACGAAGTCTTTGTAAATATGTCAGAATTCCATTTGACTTAGAAATGAGGGGAACAACATGATGAATAAAGAAATCTTGGTCCAAAGGCGAAGAACCAAGAGGTCTCTGGGGACCTGTGCGGGGCTCACTAAGCTGTGGTACCACTGACACGTGGGAGTGGAAAGGTCGAGAAGGTTGATGTGCAAGTGAGAGCCTTGGAGAAGAATGAGGAAGACACGTCCATCAGTTAGCAATGCGTCCATGGCATCCAAGGCCCTGGAGATGGATGGATCAGCACAAAGCTCTGGGTCTGATTCCCACTACTGCATAAAATGAGACATGGAGGCTTACATCCATCAACCCAGCACTATGAGCTAGAGGCAGAAGGATCAGTAGTACAAGTGTCTTTGGCTACATAGTGAGTTCAAGGTCAGCCTTTCCTCGAACCAAAAAAAAGACCATGAGCAATTATTATAACCTCTTGCATTGTAATTTTTGAGTTGAGGTTTAGAAGTTATTCTCATATAATATTTCATGCAGTTACTAAGATGCCTTCTTTGAGGGAGGTGTGGTGGTGCACACCTTTAATCCCAGCTCTTGGGAAGCTGAGGTAGGAGGATTACCTTGAGTTGGAGGCCAGCCTTGGGCTACAGAGTGAGTTACAGATCAGCCTGGACTAGAGTGAAACTCTGCCTCAAACATTTCCCAAAACAATTTTTTTTTAAAAAAATAAGCACTTTCCTGTGTGTGTGTGTGTGTGTGTGTGTGTGTGTGTGTGTGTGTGTGTGTGTAGGGAGCTATTATGATTGTCTTCTATTCACCTCATTGCAGAATGGATGAATAGACGATCATGTAAACCACAGCAAATAAATAATAAGTAAATAAATAAATATTGGTTGTTTTAGTTGATATTTATTCTTTTTAAAAAATATTTTATTTATTTCTTTATTTTATTTTATTTATTCATTTTCAAGCAGAGAGATACAGAGAGAGATACAGAGATACAGAGAGAGCGCACCAGGGCCACCACCTTGTGGGTCTGGCTTACGTGGGTCCTGGGGAATTGAACCCAGGGCCTTAGGCACTGGAGGCAAGTGCCTTAACTGCTGAGCCATTTCTCCAGCCCGATATTTATTCTTGTACTTGTCTGAACAAGTCAATTTGGTTAATTGTTTATCTTTCTTAATGTCGGCAGCCGCTCTTGACAAGTAAGACGAGTCAATGGGGTGAACGGAGACGTTTTACACTTCCAGGGGCCTTAGGTGACTTTCTGGATCTGTTAAACACGTTGCTTAAGTGAAAACGAACTCAAGATTGTAGGATGCTTTGCTTCTATGAAAGGGCACGTTCGTGTGTCCTGAGTTTGAAATGTTCTTTTTTTTTAAATCTTCTGCCATTTATTTTTAATTTACACTTTGTGTTCCATGCAAATCAGTTCCATAACAGGAGAAATTACTATGAATAAAAGCACAAATACACAAATACAATATGCAATCTGAATAGATGTATGGCATTCAGGTACGAAGCAAGTTCATTCACACACACAGTAGCTTCAGATCCTTCCTTCCTGAATACCTTTCTAAAGATGGAAAAAACGGACTCTGCTTCTCAAGACTACTGTGGCCAAGTCAGATTCTGGCACATGTAAGCATCAGTGCGTGACCTTGTGAACAAAAGAGCTTTTTCTGGGAATGACTGTTTTAAAAGATTTCTGTGTGTCAAGGAACGTGTGTGTGTGTGTGTGTGTGTGTGTGTGTGTGTGGGAATAGACTGGGGAATCAAGCCCACTTTTAGGCTTAGGACCACCTTCAAACTATGTAAAAATATTAACTGATAACAATAAGTACTCCAAATATGACTATTCTTTTTTATTTTTTATTTCTTTTATTGTCCATAATGAGTTACATTATTTAGTGGGTAAACAATGAATTGTTATCCCCAATTCCCCCAATGTCCCCCCTCCCTATCCCCAGTCAGCTTGGATATCCTCCTCTGTGGGCCGTCTGGATCAGTCCTTGTGGCAGGGGACCATGGATAGCCTAGTATTCGGCCAGGTTCTCCTGGCCCTAGTATGTTGTTACTGAGGGATGCCATGCCTCTGGATCGTCTCCCCCACCACGGCTCTCACAATCTTTCTACCCCATCTTCCACTCAGTTCCCTGAGCCGTGGTGGGTGAATATTAAGGCTGCTTTAATGTTGAGAATTTAGGGGTCTTTGTGTCGGAAATCGTTGGTTTCTGTCTCACTGGCTTATCCTGTGTTGATTGAATGGCTGTGGCTGTGGGTCCCTTGTTCATCCCATCATTCTCTGCAGGGTTCCATATGGATCCTCCACAATATGACTGCGGTGGCTCATCTCTTGCCAGGATCTCAGCTTTCTGCCTGCGGTCGGTTGGTAGGGTTATATGGGCCACAGCTCTCTCGCTGCATCCTGAAAAATACAAGCACAATCTCCATCGGAGAGTATGATCAGTGTAGGTTAACAAATATACACATTTCTGGATTACCTAGATTCTATTTTCACTGGCCTCCCCATTAATTGTTCCCATAGTGCATCTTTTGACTATTCTGATCCATTATTTTGTTTTTTCATTTAAAAAAGTATTTACAGAAAAAGTATAAAAATTAGTGTGAATTTAATGCAAATTAGCTTCCAGCCTTTACTTCCCAAATGCTGTTTTTTTTTTTTTTTTTTTAGTTTTGGCTCCTTCTCCTATTTGCCTTTCTTTCTTCTTTTCTTTTCTTTTATTTATTCATTTTCAAGCAGAGATATGCAGAGAGAGAGAGAGAGAGAGAGAGAGAGAGAGAGAGAGAGAGAGAGAGAGAGAGAACACACCAGGGCCACCACTTTGTGGGTCTGGCTTATGCGGGTCCTGGGGATTGAACCCCAGGCCTTAGGCACTGGAGGCAAGTGCCTTAACTGCTGAGCCTTCTCTCCAGCCCTCCTATTTGCCTTTCTAATGTCAAGATTTGTGATTTTTATCTTCATTGCAAACCATAGTCTACGAGAAGTACTCAACATATGCAGAAATCAAAGCAGCATTTTGAAATTAGTTGAGATCAGCTCAGTTCTACTCTCTGGAACCCATCAAACTAAATGAACCTGGGCTTCCTGTTGAGCATAACAAGAGATGGGAAATGCCTTCTACCATTTGACCTTGACAAGCTTCATTCATGATGGCGGGACTTGGGTTTGGACTCCAATCCATCATTGCCTGGCACATGTCAGTATCTACAAAAATGTCCAATCTAAAGCCACAGAGGGAGGGGGGACAAAGTTCATTTCCAAAGAGAACAGAAATAGCTTAACAATGTGAACCTTTAGAGTTTTATCATAATAAATCAGTAACACTGAAATGATACATTGAGGGCTTATAGTTAACACCTGTAGTCCCTTCAAATGTACGTATTTCAATAGAACCATGAAAGTTTTCATTACTCCCTGTTTCATGGCCTTAGAGATTTGAATGAATCAAATGAAAACCGAATCTCCATTCCACATCCCATCCTTATCTCTGGATAAAACCTAGTCCTGATTTTGAAGTAGAGTCTTAAATGGCCATATTTCTTAAGCCACTCTCAAGGAAATCACGTCTGAATTTTGGAAGGTATCTCTCTTCATCTTGTCCACAGAACTCTAGTGGATTTGACATTGGCATTTGGCACCTGTCAGCTCCTTCACATGTCCTCCGAACCTATCAAATTGGGCATCTCGATGTTTTCCGTATAATGCAATAAGGTGTGGAATAAGTAGATTTGACACAGACCTGTTTCTTCCTGGCCACATTGGACTTGTACTTGCCACTGGGTTTGGGGTCAGAAGATGGGGAAGTAGAGACATTTCTTGGCCGAGTCTCTAACAGTAGAGAGAGAGAGAGTGAGATGGCAAATAGACCAGCCGTTGATTGCAGGTCATTGTCATTTCCTCTGTTGGTGGCATTAGTTGGACTTGGGACAGCTGAGGTATGCTGGGAGGAGTTACTTGAGACTGGTCCATAGTTGTTTGGTTGGAATGCATCTGCGTGGGTAGGAGCAGAGCCAGGAGTAGCAAGCCCAGGCCCTGCCTGGACAATCGTCCTGTCCATGTCCGCTTCGTCGATGATGCTGCTGCAGCCCAGAGATGAGCTCTGCTCCCAGGGGCGCAGCAAGTCTGAAATGCTCTTACATGTTCCTATGAGGAAAATATGTGTCGGGGAGCCTTTTGGAATGCCCTGGAAGATAATGCAAGTTTGTGCTATTTGTCAGGCTTGCCAAATTCCATCAAGATGTGATTCACACTAATCTAAAAAGAAAGCACATTTTACCATTATTGTCGGGAGGAAGCAGAATGCAGATTACAAAGAACAGTGAGCAAGTAAATGAGAGGAAAAAAGATCTGATTCCCATCTTCATATCAACAGCAGGGAGAAGTCTTAATTTTGAGCTTGCAAACCAGGAGGGGTGGTGCATGCCTTTAATCCCAGTACTTGGGGAAAATCACTGAGTTTGAGGCCAGCCTGGGCTCCAGAGTGAGTTCCAGGTCAGCCTGGGCTAGAGTGAGTCCCTGCTTCAAAAGAACAAAAAACAAACAACAGATTAAGTATGAGGTTCAATTGCAAACACATGAAGCTATGGGGGACACTTTACATTTAAACCACCATACGAAGGATGGCCTTGAACTTCATTTTTTTGTTTTTTGGTTTTTTGAGGTAGAGTCTCCCTCTAGCCCAGGCTGACCTGGAATTCACCCAGTAGTCTCAGGCTGGCCTTGAACTCAAGGTGATCCTCCTACCTCTGCCTCCCGAGTGCTGGGATTAAAGGCGTGCCTTTCTGATCCTGCAGAGTGCTAGGATTATAGGTGTGAGTCACCACACCCAGTTTATGCTGGAAATGGAGCCTAGGAGCTTTGTGCATGCTAGGTAAGCCCTCTACCAACTGAACTGCATCCCTAGTCCCTTGAAATTATTATTATTGGCAGAGTCTCACCCTAGCCTAGACTATCTGGATCACATTCCATGGCCTAGGCTATCCTTGAATCCTGCTACCTCAGCACTTCTGAATGCTGGGATTAAAGATGTGAGCCATCATGCCTGGCTGCCTTAAATTTTTCAATGATTGATTGATTGATCGATTGAGCATAGGGCCCCACGTTTTCATTGATCACAGCTCCTGGCTCATTGTGTAGCCAGTTCCGGCCTTACTCTGCTATGGAATAAGTTTGGAATGCTTTTAGCTACAATGGACCCATTGCTTCTGATAAAAGACTTGGAGTTAATGGACTTGTGGGAAATGTCACTGGCAGCCAGGGATTGAAATTGATCTACAACCCTAAGAGCCCACCTCTGGAAATCTGGGCCAGGTGTGTCCTAGTGTAGGATGGACTCAAGAGCTCTGCATAGTGGTGCATGCCTGTGACCTCAGCGTTTGGAAGGCTGAGTTAAGATGATTAGGGCTGAAGAGATGGCTTAGTAGTTAAGGCGTTTGCCTGCAATGCAAAAGGACCCAAGTTCAATTCCCCAGTGCCCATATAAAGCCAGATGCACAAGAGGGTGAATGTGTCTGGAGTTCATTTGCAGTGGCCGGAGGCCCTAGCAAGCCCTATCTCTCTCTCTCCTCTCTTTCTCTGTCTTCTCTCAAATAAATAATAAGTAAAATATTTTTTTAAAAAAAGATGATTGAGTTTGTGGCTAGCCTGGGCAACATAGAGAGAATCTATCTCAACATAAACACAAATCCCAAAACAAAAACGTTTAAAAAACCAATTTGAGAGAAAGTCACAATTTCCAACTTCCCCATGCTCTGCATGGGTCTCATGGTGGGTTACCTGTGAGGCAAGAAAACAGAGGGAATAAACTCTGGGTCCCTGGGATACTTAGGGGGTTGCAGTGCACATCAACTCCCCGTTCACCCATGGGAGCTGGGTGAGCAGTGGCTTGGAATAGCTGTGAGCCGAACGAGAGATGAGACTCTCGGGAGAATGCGGCAGTGGGCAATTCTCATTTTATTGATAGATATCAGTTGTTTTTATAGAGAAAAGTCAGAGGTAGAAGCATGGGAAGCAAGATCTGTGAGAGAATGGTGATGTCAGCAGGGGAAATGAAGCCTTATTGTTTAGGTTTGTTATTTGCAGTTGGAATAAGTTAGGCTTTGAACTGCTTATCTTATCTCAGGGGACAGCTGTGGCCTGCCTAGGGGCTTTGGAGTTTTCAGGATTGCTAAGATTTACAGGGGCTCTCGGACTTTGCCTCAACTTCCTTATCAGGAGGAGACTGTCCCAGAAGCCTGCCAGACTCAGTAAAACCCTACATCCTCCATGCCTCATTAGCAGGGGGTACCACAATAAACAGCTTGGCAACCTGGAACACTGCCTGGCTGGGGCAGTGAACACACACCTGGCAACTTGGGACCCCCCCACTGAATGGAGCTGCAGCTACACCCAGCTCTAAACAATGGAAAGAATTTCTACACCCCTAAAAAGCACCAGTTACTCCCCTCTTGTGGTCAGGCTCTATTCAAATATACTTTTAGATCTGGGATCAGAATAGCAAGGGGCATCCAGCCTGGAAAGGTTTGGGGTGCATGCCCAGCAAGGCAAAATGTGTCCTCTATGTGAACTTTGATAGAAAAAATCCTATTTACCATCTTATGCCTATGCATAAGTGGTGGTGCATATGATTAAATCAGATGCATCATAAGAAGGGATGTGTGCAGCAGAGAAAGCTTATTGAGATAGTTTGAATGTAGTGTCCCCCAAAGCCTAAGGATTTTTTTTTGTTTGTTTTTCAAGGTAGGGTCTCGCTCTAGTCCAGGCTGACCTGGAATTCACTATGTAGTCTCAGGGTGGCCTTGAACTCACAGTGATCCTCCTGCCTCTGCCTCCCGAGTGCTGGGATTAAAGGCATGCACCACCATGCCCGGTTTAGCCTAAGGATTTTTAAGCAAGTGCCTTTACTCTAGCAGATAGTAATTTGGGAGGTGGAGCCTTGCTGGAGGACGCATGTTGCTTGGAGCCGCCTTGGGGTGTTGGAGCCCAAACACCCCCCTTTGCCAAGCTCAGCTCATTCTTGGCTGCTTTCTGTCAGTTGCTGTGATGTCCAGCCTCTGCTCTGCCTTGTTTTTCTACAACGATGAAGATTCCCTTTGAGACTTTAAGCTGAAAGAAATCTTTTCCTCTGTAAACCACTTGTTAAAATCTCTGATGGGTCACAAATCAAGAGACCACAACTAGGGCTGGAGAGATGGCTCAGCAGTTAAGGCACTTGCCTGCAAAGCCTAACAACTTTGCAAAGCTTAACAACTTTGATTCCCCAGTACCCATGTAAAGCCAGATGCATGCATCTGGAGTTTGTGTGTGCTGGAAGTCCTGGTGCATCCATACTCCGTCTGTCTCTGTCTCTTTATCTCTCTCTGCTTGCAAATATATCTATATCTATATCTATATCTATATCTATATCTATATCTATATCTATATCTATATCTATATCTATATCTATCTATCTATCTATCTATCTATCTATCTATCTATCTATCTATCTATCTATCTATCTATCTAGAGAGATCATCACTCAATTGAAGGCACTCAGCAAGTTCAGCAAGGTAACTTTACTTCTGCACAGAAGGATGCTTAGCGGCCAAAGCTGGTAGGCAAGATGCTGGTCTTTGGTCTTTTATCCCTAATGTGAAGGGACACAGGGCTTTGCCTCATTGGCTGAGGCTTGACCTTACATTCTATTTCTATTCCTGATTGGCCAGTCTAAACAGCACAGGGACGAGATGGAGTGGGGTAAGGTAGGGGTCAGTGGAAAATGTTTGGGTTAACAACAGAGATTTTAACCTCTGAAGCATTTTAGGAAGTATATCACACATGGCTTTGCAAACAAGCTCTCTGGACAGTGGGAGCCAGTTAAGAGACTAAGGGGGATGCAAGGGTGAAATCCACTTGATAGAAAAGACTGAATGAAGCTGGGCGTGGTGGCGCACGCCTTTAATCCCAGCACTAGGGAGGCAGAGGTAGGAGGATAGTGAATTCCAGGTCAGCCTGGACTACAGCGAGACCCTACCTCAAAAAACCATAAAAAAAAGAAAGAAAGAAAGAAAAGACGGAATGAGTGTCTCACAGTTCTGCTGTGTTATGACTGCATTCATTGGAGAGGTTTTGTGTTGGAATATGGCAAAATGTGCTTGTTCTCCAAAGACATAAAACCCACAGGAGAGGTCTTACATTACTGCTTGATCTGTATTCATATGGAAAATAATAGAACAGTTTAAAATTTATTTATGTATTTACTTGTGTGGGGGGTGGTGGTGCTGGTGTGTGTGTGTTGGGGGGACTCGCCAGGGTCTCTAGCCGCTGCAAACAAATGATGCCAGATGCTGGTACCACTTTAATGTATATTATATGCATACATATATTTATTTATTTCCATTGAGAGTTAATGGGGATGCCAGGGGCTCTTGCCACTGCAAATGAACTCCAGGTGCCTTGAAACACTTTTAAAAAAATTTATTTATTTGGGCTGGGGCGATTGCTCAGTGGTTAAAGGTACTTGCTTGCAAAGTTTTTGACAACCTGGGTTCAATTCCCCAACACCCATGTAAAGCCAGATGCACAAAGTGGTGCATGTGTCTGGAGTTTGTTTGCAGTGGCAAAAGGCCCTGGCATGCCCATACTTTCTCCCTCGCTCTCTCTCAAATAAATAAAAATATTTTAGGGGCTGGAGAGATGGCTCAGTGGTTAAGGCACTTGCCTCCAGTGCCTAAGGCCCCGGCTTCAATTCCCCAGGACCCACATAATGAAGCCAGACCCACAAGGTGGTGGCCCTGGTGCTCTCCCTCTCCCCTCCCTCTCTATCTCTCTGCTTGAAAATGAATAAATAAAATATTTAAAAAATATTTTGAAATTATTGATCTATTCATGGATGCGTCTATGGTTGTGCTATGGTCTCTCGCCACTTTACATGGGTGCTGGGAAATTGAATCCCAGCTAGCAGGCTTTGTAAGCAAACACTTTTAACTGCCAAGCCATTTCTCCACCCCCAATACACCAGTTTTTCATGTTACCTTCTGACTGATTAGAAGCCTATCAAAACAATTGCCAGGCTGGGGGATTGCATAGTGGGCAGAACGTCTGTTTGCAAAGCCTACCAGCCTGAGTTTGATTCCCTAACACTCATAAAGCCAGATGCACAAAGTGGTGCATGTGTCTGGAGTTTGTTTGCAGTGACAAGAAGCCCTGGTGTGCCCATATTCTCTCTCTCTCTCTCTGTCACACACATGCAGAGAGAGAGAGAGAGACAGAGAGAGACAGAGAGAGAGAGACAGAGAGAAATAAAATAAATTTAACCACCCCCAAAACAAATGCTATCAATACAATTTTGACACTTGTTGGCCTCACCTGAACCCCAGCCATATAAGTGGGTTGATGTGGCCTTTGTCTCACTTGGAGTCTTAGCGTTAAGCCTTGGAGTTACGAAGATGATGATGATCATGGTCCTCCCAGCCTGGCATAGCTCAGAATGGAGGATGTAGTTATTTAATTAGTCACACTTTCCAGCTAACAGAGTCTCACGTTTAATAACATTCAGAATGTCTCCAGCTCTTTGAGGATATTGGATTCATTTGTTTTTCTTGGGTCTGAGGGACTTGTTCAATGAAAAACCTTCCAATATTTATTTTTTAATTTTATTTATTTGCATATGTATGTGTATGCATCAGGACCTCTTGCTACTACAAATTAATGCCTGCCTGGCTTCATGTAGGTGGTTAGGGAATCGAACCCCAGCTCAGCAGGCTTTGCAAGTATCTCAGGAGAAATTTTTTCCCCCCAGGGGAGATGAGAAGACATGAATGACTTCTCTCCAAGATAGGGCACAGATGACAGACCAAAGGACACAGATGACAGACCAAAAGATGATTATACCAAGACCAGGTTTGGTGGACCAACGAGTTTATTGGGGTTACTCACAGAGCAGGGTGAGGGGTTACTCACAGGAGGGTGGTGATTCATAGAGTGGCATCACCACAGAGTCCTATGACCTCATGGAAGCTGCACCAGAGAGTCCCTCACCTAGTTAACCTTCTGCCTCCTATGGAATCTAGCTTTTCCCAAGATCACTTGCAGCTGGGAGAGGACAGGCGGGAACAACCGCTGTGTGATGGTTAGGTTTTGTTGTCAACTCCATCTTTTTAATTATCTTGGGTAGGTCTCTGAGGACGTTTACAGGAAGGCAACCTCTCATTAGGGGGCAGGATGTAAAGAAGCTCAAAGAAGCTAGAAGTAAACATCCTTTCCTGTGTGGGCAGTGCAGGAAGAAAATTCCAGAGACCCGGGAAGCCATTAAGTCTGGGATAGAACTGCAAGACCCCACCCTAGGGCTATATAAAGGTGAAAGAATTCTCTCCTTGCCCTCCTGCCTGTTTGCTAGTGTGTGTATGGTGTTGGTGATGGGTTTCTCTCTCTGCTCAGACTTGTGAAAGAGGGCCAGCCTCTTTCACTGTTACAGAACTTCCCCTAAATCTGTAGTTTAAATAAACTTTCCTCCCATAAACTGTGCCTGGTTTGAAGATTTATCCCAGTGGCGTGTGGCTGACTGTGACACACTGTGACTTCCAGTAAAGGTTCTGTGACCCTCCCTTCCTCCATCTGCCAAGGAGTTATCACCGTCTCTGTAGCCCCCGTACCACTGGCTCCCAGGGCAAAGCGTTCTTGACCTCCAGATGGCTTCATGTTCATCTCAGAGGACAAGCACAATGCAGCTGCAAGTAAGAACCACTGAGCCATCTCTTCAGTCTCCTACCTTCAAACATTTAAAGTGGCAGTTTGGGACATAAAGACCTACCATTTAGAATCCTTCCTATGCCCTAGTGCATGACTTTGGGCAAGACAATGACTCACTCTGAACCTCAGTCTGCTCTCTAAAATGGTGACTGGAGCTCTGCTTTTTGGATTGGTAGGGTTTCAGGTAAAGTTCTGAGTCCAGTGTTTGCACAATGCACGATTGAACAAGTACTTTCTTTAGAGTCAGGTCTGGTGGCCTGCATGGGCCTGTGGTCTCATCGACTCTGGAGGTTGATACAAAGGCATCGAAAGTTCTAGGCTGGCTTAGCCCAAAAATTGTCCAAAACACAAATTTAGGGACTTTTACAAACATAATAACTATGGAAAATTTGAATTCACCCACTGTGACTCAGGGAAATTTGCGGAAGAGGGGGCAGAAACAATGTAAGAACCATGGGGGGGGGAGAATAACTAATGCATAAGAGGGAATGTCATCATGGATTCAATGGCTTTATCTAATAACCTATGATACTGAGCATATTGTTTTATATATATATATATATATATATATATATATATATACGTATATATATATATAAAATTTTAAGCCAATAAAAACGTTTAAAAAATACAAAGAGGGTGTGGACACAGTTTAGTGCTAGAGCACTTAGCTCACATATGTAAGGCTCTAGGTTCAATCTCTAGTACCAAAAATAAATAAATAAATAAATAAACCAAACCAAAAAATGTAGTGAGTGGGATGAGGCGGGATGGACATAGTTTGGCATTGATTCATTGAATTTCAGACAGTCGGACAGGCATTCTTAATGTTTTCTGTTTATTTCTAATTTTGGAAGATGCAGGGATTAAGGAAAGAAGCAATAAGTGTTCAATTGTTATATGACTGTTATCTCTTCTTTCTTGGCATGTAGGGAGATAGAGTAAAACAAAGGTCTTGGGCTGGAGAGATGGCTCAGCGGTTAAGGCATTTGCCTGCAAAGCAGAAGGACCCGAATTCGATTCCCCAGGACCCGCGTAAAGCCAGATACATAAGGGGACACCTGTGTTTGGAGTTCATTTGCAGTAGCTGGAGGCCCTAGTGCCTCTCTCTTTATCTGCCTCTTTCTCTCTCCCAAATAAAATAAAATAAAATAAATTCAACAACAACAACATCTTAATTAATTTTAACTGGAGATGAAGTCCAAGTGTTGTGAACACAAGTCCCCAGAGTAAAACAAAAAAGCCACAGCTCTGTTAAAGGTCCTGCAAGGCTGATTGATTAGAACTTCCATGATTATGGAGAGCTGGAATGTGACAGGTGCAGCGCCAAATTGTCCTGGGCTGTCTTTAGTCTCCTTCATTCATC
This sequence comes from Zapus hudsonius, assembly GCA_004024765.1. Lineage (NCBI taxonomy): Eukaryota > Metazoa > Chordata > Mammalia > Rodentia > Dipodidae > Zapus > Zapus hudsonius. The sequence continues at coordinate 700 of PVHP010040110.1, read as the reverse complement.
TGTGGGATCTAACATCCTCTGAGCACCAGATAAAATCCCCTTTGGAATATACGGAGATATCTCCAGCTTCTACCAGCCCAAAGGCAAAGAATGTCCCAACTGCATCTGTGACCCATAGCAGAGACTCCCCGCTTTGCCATAACCCACCTGCTGTTTCCCTCTCCACAATGTATGCTCAGTGGCTTGATTTATAACTTTCTGTTACTATAAAAACTTCCTGAAGCAGTTACCACACTGGATCATGGCATTTGGGGTAACCTGAATCTGTAGCCCAGGCCATGGTCCTTATTTTGCTCCAGAATAAGCTGTCTCTTTCTCCCCTTGAGGGGAGAGCGGTGTTTCTGCATCTTCTGCATCAACAGGAGAATGCCTGCAGCAGCTGGGATGCATTCACGTCATGTGCAATGTTACATTCCCTCCTTCCATGAGTCTGTGAGCTCCATGCTTTATATCCTTAATAGCAGGAAAGAGAGGCCCAGACAAGTGAGGTCACCTTGGAGCTCTGCAGTCCCTTATTTCAGCCAAGTTGTTTTTACATCATTTTTGCTTATTACTACTTGAGATGGGGTTACTGCAGGCACCTAGTGGGAAGAGACCAGGGATGCCCTGAGCACTAACCAGCTCAGAAGGTGAGCAGCTTCTGCCCCGGAAGCCTTGATGTAGCCCATACAGAAATGCAGAGACACACACAGACACACAG
>PVHP010040109.1:0-16037 GCA_004024765.1 Zapus hudsonius | reverse complement strand
TTGTTACCTTTGTATAAGTGATACTCTAAATCCTAAACTTGACTTTAATTTTCAGGCACAAAAGTCTCAAACCAAGAAATGCTGGACCAGGACAGGCACCATCTTTGGGTCAGCAGCAACAAGTACTTCCTAAGCACAAGACCAATGAGAAGCAAGAAAAGAGTGAGAAGCCTCAAAAACGCCCCTTGACTCCTTTTCACCATCGCATATCTATTAGTGATGATATTGGCATGGACACAGATTCAGCCAGCCAAAGACTCGTAATCTCTGCTCCAGATAGTCAAGTGAGATTTTCAAACATCCGAACTAATGATGTAGCAAAGACTCCTCAGATGCATGGCACTGAAATGGCAAATTCACCTCAGCCACCCCCACTTAGTCCTCACCCATGTGATGTGGGTGATGAAGGAGTGACTAAAACACCTTCAACTCCTCAGAGTCAACATTTTTATCAAATGCCAACACCAGATCCTTTGATTCCTACCAAACCAATGGAAGATAGGATAGACAGTTTGTCCCAGTCTTTCCCACCTCAATTTCAGGAAGCAGTAGAGCCTACAGTGTATGTTGGTACAGCAGTAAATTTGGAAGAAGATGAAACTAAAATAGCCTGGAAGTATTACAAAGTCCCAAAGAAAAAAGATGTAGAGTTTTTACCACCTCAACTTCCAAGTGATAAATTCAAGGATGATCCAGTTGGACCTTATGGACAGGAAAGTGTAACGTCAGTTACGGAGTATGTATTTTTTTTTTTAATAGTCACTACTATAAGTTAAGAGTAGAAAGTGATGTAAGTTCTTAATCCTAGGACTTTAGGATTGTTGGTTACAGAGTAGGATTTATAGCAATAATTCTTTTGAGTATTAAATTTGCATAATTTCTTTACCATGTTTTTCCTTCAAAGGACCTTTTTATTGTGAAGTATTTTGCTACACAAATGTGGAGAATATAATATATAAACACTTTTGAAGTGTTTTGTTATCCAATTTAAGGATTTTTGCATATGGTTAGGATTTGTGTATTTTTTCCATTCTTTCATCCATTGTCCTAAATTTGTCATTTAGCATTTTACACATGTCTTTATACATGTAGCTCTAGTTAATTCAGTTTAGTTGCTTTTTGATGTTTCCTTGCAGTAAATATATCATAACTTACCTACTCTTTCAGATAGATATATTGATTATTTTGTTTTTTATAGTTAAAGGATGTAGCAGTAAATTTTATTTTATTTTTTTTGTGTACATTTTCCTGCATAAGAATTTCTTTGGGAAACACATCTGAAAGAAGAATTGCTGGGCTCTAAGATAATCCAAATAACTGATGTACAATTATGTGCCCTCATGAACCATGAGAATGGCTGTTGATCTACATTTTATCAGTATTTGGTATTATGGGACATATTTCTAAGCATCATTTAAAATCTTCATTAAGCATGTTTATATTTTCTCTTTATATATGCTATAGATATCTTCATCTGTAGTTTGCCACCTTTGTTTACTTTGTTGGCTTTGTTTTTGTTTTTTGAGGTAGGGTCTCACTCTAGCCCAGGCTGACCTGGAATTCACTCTGTAGTCTCAGGGTGGCCTTGAACTCACAATGATCCTCCTACCTGAGTGCTGGGACTAAAGGCATGCAAAAGACATACTATTTTTTTTTTTAAGGTGTGGGTATGTAGTGTATGCACTAGTGGAGGCCAGAGAGACACTGGGTGTCCTCTACTGCTTTCCTGCCTTAGCTTTTGGTGACAAAGTCTCTCATTGAACCTGGAGCTTACTGGTTCTTGGCTAGACTTCCTGTCCTCCTCAGCTCTGGGGTTACAGACATGTGCAGCCATACCCAGCTTTTTATGTGTGCTGAGAATCAAACTCTGGTCCTCATGCTTACGTGAATCATCTTCCTGGCCCTCAAAGCTAAGAATGGCTACAGATGTTGAACCCTTTTTCAAGTATTCATTATGTATTTATATTTCTATTGATGAGCTGATGTAGTCCTTGAGGTTTTTTTTGACACAGAGTCTTGTTATGTAATAGTGCATGCTGATCTTAAACTCATCATTTAGCCTAGGCTGGCCTCCAATTTTTTCTTCTTCTTTTTTTTGGGGGGGGGGTCTTTTTTTCTTGTTTCTTTTTCCAATTCTTGATTCTCTTGCTTCAGGTTCCCAAATACTGGGATTTCAGGTATGAGCTATCATGCTCAGTTTAGTTTTTCTATTTATATAGAATTTTGAGTCAGTTACTTTCTGTACTTGTTTTTGAGCTTTCTTTCTATGATTCAATTTTTATAAACTCCATAGTTATACTACTGGTTCCCCCTCCCCTCTGGGAAGGGTTTCACTCTAGCCCACACTGACCTAGCACTCACTCTGTAGTCTCAGTTTGGCCTGGAATTCACAGTGATCCTTCCACCTCTGCCTCCCAAGAGCTGGGATTAAAGGCGTTCACACCACACCTGGCTCCACTATTGTTATAACTAGTGGCTTGTTGGGTTTTGCCTTTATTGGTTAGTGAACATCTTTAGTCTGGGTCCTTCAGATACAAATTTTGTGAGATGAACATTTTTGCATTGCCGAAAATGATTGGAATTTTGTCCTTGAATTGAATTCTTGCTTGAATAATAATACCTTTTTCCCTTAGAACTGTCTTGTCTTACTATCTTCTTGTACATTTCTATGCAATGTCACATTCTTGTTCAGTTTTTTAAATAATGTATCTTCATGAGGCCTCTTACTAGCTTTGAAGTTTGAAATTTTACAAAGATTTGTAAAATCTTTTTTCTTTTTTTTTCCAATTCTTGTGGTGAAGGGCATGTTACATCTGCCACTGGGAAAGTCTCTTTTTCTCCAATGATATCTCCATCCCCCCTCCCAATTCTCTGGCAATTTTAGGGTTCAGGTTTTGAATCTCTCTCTCCTCTTCTTTCTCTTTCTCCCTCCCTCCCTCTTTTGTTTGTGTGTAGATTGAACCTAGAGCCTTGAACATGCCAGAGCAGCACTGTAGCTATATACATTTTAGCCTCCCCTCCCCCATTTTTCATTGTTATTGGTTTTTTCCCCCTCTATTTAGAGGAAATTTTTCCGCGTTATAGCCCTTTCTAGAATGACTGATTTTTTTATTTTCTTTTTTCTCCCCTCATTGAAATTGATATGAGATCTCAACTATACTGCCCATGCTGGCTTCAAACTCAAGATCTTCCTGCTCTAGCCTTTTGAGTAACTGGGATTATAGGCATGCACCATTTTATATACCTGGTCTCTGGTGCTTTCTAATTTTTGTTAAAACAATTAAATTCCTTTTTTTTCTTGTGCAGTGACTTCATTTTGATCGTATTTTTTACTGTTTCTGTGGAGGGTATGCATGTTCATGTGTATGCACATGGGAAAGCTAGAGAACAATCTCTGTAATCACTTTCTTTTTTTTTCTTGAGTTAGGGTCTCAACATGGCCTTAAATTATAGTGATCCTCCAACCTCTGCTTCTCAAGTACTAGGATTAAAGGCCTGAGCTGTCTCTCATCATTCTTCAGATACGTTGTCCACCTCTTTTTCTTAGACAGTCTTTCATTTCCTTATAGTGTATCAATTAGGCTAGTCTGGCTGGGCAGCAGCTCCCATACATCATGCTGCTGCATCAGCATTTTTACATGGGTACTGGGAATTGAATTCATGTCCTCATGCTTGCTAGGGAAGCACTTTACCAACTGAGTTATCTAGTCCTCCTATGCTTCTATCTTTTTTTTTTTTTTTTTTTTTTGGTTTTTCGAGGTAGGGTCTCACCCTATACTTTTATCTTAAAATTATTATTTGTTTATATACATTAGAGTGAGGGAATTGATTAGAAATTTTGTGTATATGGGCTGAGCCTGTTGATTGACAGCAGTGTTCGTTTCAGCACATGAGTGCTTATTATGTGTCAGTCCCAGATTCTGTTCATGTTAACTTGGTAGAGGAAGAGACTCCCCTAAGATTTGAGAATGAAGAAGTTGATAAATCCTCCTTTTCTCGTCCATTTTTCTTTAAATTTTTCCTTAAAAGAGCACATTGTTTCTGGGCCTTTTGGCTAAGATCAAGTGTAAAAGAAACACAGTGATCTCTCTTTCACATCTTTTGTATTTTTCTAGAAATGTTAATCTAGATTTTTATGACTTTTAGGCAGTTTTGTGTTTCTCTTGCTTATAGGACCTTTTTGCATAGTTTAGGCTATGAACTTTGTTGCAGTATTTCATTTAATTCTGATTCCTGAGATTTTGTGAAATGTCTGGTCCATTAGAAATTAGAGAGGCTTTTTTTCCCCTTCCCGCCTCTTCCCTCTTCCTTTTTAAGCCATGATCTCAATGTGTATTCCAGAGTAGCTTTGAATTTACAGTAGTCTTCCTTGCCACTGCCTCCTGAGTGCTGAGATTATAGTTGTGTACTATCACACCTGGCTTTGTTTGAAATTAAAGTTTGAATTTTAAATCAAAGACTTTAGTCCAGTGTGGCAGTACATGCCTTTAATCCCAGAACCTAGCAGATGGATGTGGGAGGATCCAGGAGTATGAAGTCATCCTTGGCTACATGAGACTGAGACACAAAAAATCAAATTGAAGTAGTTATGAGTACTTCTTGTTTTGTTTTGTTTTGTTTTTCGAGGGAAGGTCTCACTCTAGCCCAGGCTGACCTGGAATTCACTATGTAGTCTCAGGGTGGCCTTGAACTCATGGTGATCCTCCTACCTCTGCCTCCCAAGAGCTGAGATTAAAGGCATGCGACACCACGCTCGGCAGTCAGTGCATCTCTTGAATGCAGATGGCTTTAAAAAAATCAACTCTGTAGTATAATATAAAAATCTAAGCCATAACTCTTCCTTGAAGCTATTATTTCTGTTCTTGTTCTTTACATATATTTTGTTTGATAAATAGCCAGTGATCTTTCTAAGTTAAATATTGTTTGCATTTGCTCAAGTTCTTCTAATAGTTCTTTAGGAATAAACTCCAAACTTTTCTCTTAACATGTAAGACTCTATAGCCTTCTGCCTAGGTAGTTCACCCTCATCTTTTACTATCTGCTTTCTAATTTAGCTTCGTCCTTCTTGCTGCTCCTTGAGAGCTAAGCCAATGCCTCGTGACCTTTTGAATTGCATTGATATAAAATGTAGAGAACTGTTTGCTCCTATACTTAGTGTTTCTAGAAAACTATGGGGAAGTTTTCTAATTTTTCTGTTTCTCCCTCAAATCATTGCCTAGACTATATGCTGGTTTTAATTGCTCCTCTACTATATTTTATAATCTGAAATTATGTTAATGGATATTTTCCCATTTAGAGTGTAAGATTTATGTGGACATGGACTCTCTTGTTAACTACTGTATTTCTGTAGCATTAACACACCTGTGTGCATACACACACATCCTAGAATAATCCTAAACACACAATAGAAATTCCGCAAATGAATGGTAGTCTGGCCCTAAAATACTAGTTTATTTTGTTATTTATTTATTTTCTAAAATACTATTTTTTAAAAAAAATATTTTATTTATTCATTTTCAAGCAGAGATACAGAGAGAGAGATAGCACCAGGGCCACTACCTTGTGGGTGTGGCTTATGTGGGACCTGGGAATTGGGCCACCACCTTGTGGGTGTGGCTTATGTGGGACCTGGGAATTGGGCCACCACCTTGTGGGTGTGGCTTATGTGGGACCTGGGAATTGGGCCACCACCTTGTGGGTGTGGCTTATGTGGGACCTGGGGAATTGAACCCACGGCCTTAGGCACTAGAGGCAAGTGCCTTAACTGCTGAGCCATCTCTCCAGCCCTAAAATACTATTTTTTTTAAAAAAATATTTTATTTAATCATTTTTCAAGGGGAGAGAGAGAGAGAGAGAGAGAGAGAGAGGGGGAGGAGACCAGGGTATGTGGGTCCTGGGGAATTGAACCAGGGGCCTTAGGCACTGGAGGCAAGTGCCTTAACCGCTGAGCCATCTCTCCAGCCCTAAAATACTATTTTTAAAACTTATTTTTTCCATGTTACTTTTTTTATTCTATATATGTAGAATAATTTTGTATTTAAAAACTTTCGGAAGGAATGAGGTTTTAGTGGCACATAATATAATATCTAAGAATTCTAGCCATAGTTTTAAATGTATTGGCTGCTTAAGTTTAGGCCTCTTAACCCCAGAATACATTTTAAAATTACTTGATATTTTTCTCACTGAATAAAAATGAGAAGCACCATATAGAAAAATAGCATGCAGAGAGATTTGTGCTGGTTCCTGATTCTGTAATCTAAGGAAACAACATGCTTTCTTTGCCTATTTCTGGCCATTAATTTTTTTGTATTAATATAGGAGGAAATCTTAATTGAATATAAAGGCTTATTGTTGGTTAGTTTTATTTCATCTTTCAATTTCTTTTTATATTTGTTTAATTCCATCTTGTGTGAGAATTTTTTGGCCATACTGATTTCTGAAATTTGTATTCTGTCAGAATTCACTTATATAAAAGCTTTGTTTTGTAGCATAATAGTAGATTAGTAGATAGGGTAAATTATAGAATGATAATTATATACTTGGTAAGAAGTAACACATGTGTGTGTTTAATGTTTCCAGATAGCCCTCTTCTTTTCTTTTTTCTTTTTTTGGTTTTTCGAGGTAGGGTCTCCCTCTAGTCCAGGCTGACTATGTAGTCTCAGGGTGGCCTCCTACCTCTGCCTCCCGAATGCTGGGATTAAAAGCATGCGCCACCATGTCCGGCTTCTTCTTTTCTTGTAATTATGTTTTATGGCAATAATTCTCAACAGGGTGGGGAGTAGTGATTTTTCATTTTCCCATCTATATCCTCAGGTGTCATTGGCAGTGTATTTTTTTAGTTGTCAAAACTGGTGCTGTGCTACTAATATCTGGTAGATCAGAAATGCTGCTAAATAACTTTACCATGTAAATGATAGTCTCCCACAAAAAATTACCAGGCCCAAAGTGTTGTGGTTTTAATTAATGAATGATAGTAACAAAAATTCTTTTTTTTTTTTTTGGTTTTTCGAGGTAAGGTCTCACTCTAGCCCAGGCTGACCTGGAATTTACTGTGTAGTCTCAGGGTGGCCTCGAACTCACAGCGATCCTCCTACCTCTGCCTCCCGAGTGCTGGGATTAAAGGTGTGCGCCACCACGCCCGGCGTAGTAACAGAAATTCTAACTCTAAAATATACTGGTTAATTAGATAGGCCATGTGTGTTTAATAAATAGCTGTTTAAAACCATATTATTTTATTGACCTTTTTTTTTTGTTTGTTTGTTTGTTTTCTGAGGCAGGGTCTCACTCCAGCCCAGGCTGACCTGGAATTCACTATGTTCAGGGTGGCCTTGAACTCATGGTGATCCTCCTACCTCTGCCTCCCGAGTGCTGGGATTAAAGGCATGCACCACCACGCTCGGCCTATTTGACTTTTAACCACAGTGAAATACCTGGCCTGGTCTACAAGTGTTACTTTGAAACATAATCCCTTTTTTCCCTATATTGAAGAGAAATTTGTTGGCAGAACTTTGCAATTCAGTGCTGGCATCTATTAATATTGTTTGAGAGGTAGTATCACAAGGATCAAAATAATATCTTTATAGAAAATAATGCCAATCAGAGTCAGATAATATATGCCCTTATCACTGAAAAAAAAAGTTCTGTAAATCACTATTATGTCTTTTTGATGTTTTGTTTTGCTTTGTTTTTCGAGATAGGGTCTCTGGCCCAGACTGATCTGGAATTAATTTACTATAGCTTCAGTCTGACCTCAAACTCATAGCAATCCTCCTATGTGTGCCTCTTGAGTTTTGGGATTAGAGGTGTGTGCCACCATGCCTGGCTTTGATTTTTTTTGTTGTTGTTCTTATTTGTTTGTTTAAAATATTTTATTTATTTATAATCACAGAGATAGGCAGAGAATGGGTATGTCAGGACCTCCCTGTCACTGCATACAAACTCCAGATACATGTGCCATTTTCTGCATGTGGCTTTATGTGGGTACTAGGGAATCAAATCTGGGTTGTTAGGCTTTGAGCCATCTCTCCACCACCTCCCCTTTATTTTTTTGAGGCAGGGTCTCATTCTCATCCAGGCTTACCGGAGACTCATTCTGCAGCCCAAGCTGGCCTTAACCTTATGGTGATCTTCCTCAGCCTTCCCAGTGCTGGGATTAAAGGCTTGATGGCATTTAAATAATCACCTTTTATAAGAATATTGGAATTCTTTATAGGAAACAGTTTTAAAATTATAGTATGCAGCTGGCAATATAGGGTGATTATTTACCTGTCATATATGAAGGTCTAGGGGAAAAATAATGCCCAAGGCAGGGGGAGAAATAATGTCATCAAGTATTTTTCAAGTAATGGAAAATTTAGGATCTTTTTTTTGCACTAGGAAATTTGTGAATTCATACTAACCAGTTATTAAAACATGTATACTTTTTTGTTATGTAAGTATGTTTAAGTCTGTAGCTGCTGTATATCCTCTGGATTATTTTCCTTTAAGAAAGATTATCTTCCTTGGGCTGTCAATGTAGCTCAGTTGGTAGAGTACTTGGCTGCCATGCACAAGGCCCTGGGTTTGATCCTTAGCACTACATAAATTGGTCGTGGTGGCCCGTGTCTGTTTAGAAGTGGAAGCAGTAGAATCAGAGCTTAATTTCAAGGTCCTCCTTGGCTATGGAGATAATTCAAGGACTCTGTTTCCAACAAAACAAAAACTTACTTTTTTATGATACATTTTCTTGAAAGATTTTCTTTGATTTGCCTTTGAGTCTTTTTTTTTGTTTGTGTTTTCTATGTATGGACCACAGCTCACAAGGCAACTTTGGGTATTGGTTCTTATTTTCCATATTGTTTGAGGCAGGGTGTCTTGTTATTTACTACTGTGTTCACCAGGATATCAGCCCATGAGCTGGCAGGCTCTCTTTTCTCCACCTTTCTTCTCACCTTAACCATGCTAAGATTACAGATGTCTGCCACAGAATCGAGCTTTCACACGGGATCTGAACTCAGGTACTGGCACTTGCATAGCAAATGCATTCTTCACTGTGCCATCTCCCCAGGCTGTCTCCCTCCTGGGGATTGAATCCAAGACCTCACACATGCTCCATATGCACTTTACCACTGAGCTACATTGTCAGATAGACACACAAAGTATATAATTTTTTTTTCAAAGTATATAATTTTTTCCCCATCAGTTTGCTTAAAACTGAAATTGTTCTTATGTGAAAGATTCTATCACATTAGTGGGACATAAAGCAAATTTGGTTCTGTCACTGAGTGAAATTGTAATCTCCTGAAAAGTAACATTAAATGTTTTGATAGAAGCTTGAATAAAATACAGCAAAGCCATAGATTGGGGAGCAGTTTAATCCCATTTTGGAGATTCCAATGCTATTACTCATTTCATATATTATCTTTGTAATGATAAGGGTATTATCGCAATTATTCTAGCAGGTAGATTACTTTGGAAATTTATTTAAACAGCTCAGATCATAGATGATAAAAGGCTCTTATTAGGAGAGTAGAAATATCTTCATAAGGTCTAACTATTGATACACCTTATGAAATAAAGCTTCATTAAACAAATAAGGTCTGGTTAATAATGCCATATCCACTTAAAGCAAAGGGAAATCAATATAAGCTGACAATAGGAAGATCTCTGGATAGATTATAAACTTTAGGTTTGAGGTACATGGTATATGTGTACATATGGTGGCATGTCTATAGGTCTTTTTGTCATATTAGTTTCACAATATAAACAGTACCTGTTATCTTGAAGGATGGTTGTGTTCCTTGAATTTTTAGCTATGTTCATATAATACATGTACATGAAAAATGTATTTTCAGTTTGAAGTGCCTACTTAGAGGTAATTGGAACATATGTCTGAAACTTAGTAGATATAGAATCTATTAAGAAACGGACTGGAGAGATGGCTAAGCAGTTAAGGTGCTCGCCCGCAAAGCCTAAGACCCGGGTTCGCTTCCCCAGCGCCCATGTAAACCAGGTGCACAAGGTGCGCGTGCATCTGCATCTGGGGTTCCTTTGCACTGGTGTGCCCATTCTCTTTCTGCTTGCAAATAATAATAATTAAAAATAAATACTTAAAAAATTTACTAAGAAACTATATTTGAAGAATTAGTTTCTTTATAATAGTTGACTTTAATGCTGTATGCCTTCATTACTTACGAGGAAAAAATTTGAGCTTTAAGTGGAAGCCCATTTTTCTATTTAGTACAAATCAATGTTTTCCATTGGTTGCTATTGAAGCATGGTGTTCTGGGTAAATGAAAGGAAGCTTTGCTCTAGGTTCTTCTAATCTGCAGTTACCTAACTAGTACAGAGTAATAGAATTTTTTATTTCTATGTACTAATTATTCCTAGGTTTGCATATTCATCATCTATGATGATGTAAAAATTCTTCTAATTTGTTAGAACTTAGAAGAATGAAGAGTTAGGGATAGAGCATAGAATATCTCAGTGTGCACATAAATGTACTATATAGTAGGGTTAAACATGAGACCTTTCAAGTTGTGTGGATATTTATTTGTTTACTTTTGAGATCAGATCTCAAAATGTAGTTCAGGCTGGCCTTGAACTTGCCTTCCTCCTGACTCTGCTCTAGAGTATCACAAGTGTGTACCACCATGACTGTGGATTGGAACCTTATACATTTTTAAAAATGTTTATTATTTATTTATTTGCAGGTAGAGGGGGAGCCAATGGGTGCTCCAGGGCCTCTTGCTGATTCAAACAAACTCCAGATGCATGTGTCAATTTGTGCATCTGGCTTTACATGGTACTGGGGGTTGAACCTGAGCTGTCAGACTTTGCAAACAAGTGCCTTAACCCCTGAGTCATCTCTCTGGCCCCTGCTTTTTAAAAATAGCAAAATTCCAAAAAACATAGCTGTTTTTTTTTTAAAAACATTTACCCCCCCCCAAAGGTTTAGTGTCTATTTTAAGCAACTTGCTGTTTTGATTCAGACAAATGTGTTTCTTAAACGCCAAGAAAAGAAACTTACTTGAGCTTAGCTCTTTTTGTGATTTGTTCTATAGTTAGGCTACATTAGTATGTCTTAATTATCACATTCATTAATAGAACTCCTGTGTTGTATTAGACCCACTAGATTTTTTTTATTGTATGTAGTTATAAAATACATTAATTGATCTCTAAAAGATAGTTTGGATGCTTTTGTTTCATAGAATAGAAGCCTATGATGAAATAAACTTGTTTTGATTTGACTGTACTCCAAATATTTTAAGTATGACTTCTATGTTTGCTATTTTATTTTAATGCAATAAAGCTATCCTATTGACAGCTAGTTTGACTCAGCTCAAGTGTTGATGCTGAATGTGGAGACGGTACCAGGAAAAGTAACATTTAAAGGAAAGGGGAGGATTTTGAGATCAAGTTCATTTATTCCTTAACATTTCTTCCTATAGCTTATCTCTTAATTGTCAATCCTATTGTCATATCTTGTTTGGAAGGATTTTATTGAATAAAGGCACAAAAGTATATGCTACTGTAAGCCATGTTAAATTTTATATGAGTACATTTCAAAATAGTATATTATTTTAGTGGAAGGGAATTAATGAAGAATATAAAGGTAATTTAATTTTTAGTTTGGGCTTTTCAGTACTTCCTGTTTATTGTTCTTGTTCGTATTTAGCTTTATGTCTAATTGAAGCTATCTTTGTAGTTAAGAATTTATAGAGGTGATATTTGTATTCACAAACCCAAATGTGTACTATACAATTAGAAACAAAATGATAATTTTAAAAAATATAACACTTCAGAAATCACAATTTTTTATATTTTTATCAGTTTTTAATATAGAAGGATGTATGATGTAAATGATTTATATTTTTCATTCTACTGTGATTTGATATTGTAGCTTTTTGCCTATTCAATCTTTGCCTATTTTAATGTCTGTGAGAACAATTTAATAAAATAACAAAAAATGGTGTTTAGGCAATGCATTTGGTTTACTCTCTTTTTATTCTTAATAGAGCCCTGTATGGTCCTTTTAATAATGTTACTGTACACTAGTTTGATAACTACCTGTGTAAACAGTGTGGCAGTTCTTATTGCTGGAGGACAACTCAACATGAAAGAGTTGTTTTGTGTCTCCACAGAGCTATGGTGTCTTCCAGGTGGGGGACACAAGGATTCTGTTACACATCTTTCCCTTATTGAGTGATGATGAATAGTAAAATCTTATCATCTATACCTTTGCTACTATGTGACCTTGGCAGAATGCTTTTCTGTGCAATTCCAATCATTCTGAGACTACCCTTTATTTCCTATCTTATGGAGTTACTTTGAATCTCAAATAAAAAAGTAGGATGTAGGATCAGATAAAGTACTGTGTTGAAATGATTCATGTTAGAATGTCTAGTACTTTTCATCCAAGATATTCAGGGTCTGATGTGATGAGGTGCAGTTATTTTTCAGATAGAAATGTTCTTCTGTTTATAGAACAGAATTATTCTAATGATTGATTAATAGATCTCCATTGACATTTGTATTAATACTATGTTACTGTGAAGTAATGTTTCTGAAAACTTGGTGATATTGGTTTTAGGGATAAGTTTGGAACATCTTTAGAATAGTAACAGACCTTTGATCATCTGGTAGCATGTGTTTAGAAAGGAATTGTTTTTTACTGGGCTTCTGTTCCACCCTGTTTCTAGAGACACAGAGGGACTAGAGCTGGATATTAGTGCATTGTTTGAGATATACTCCTGCATTAAAAAATTTTGCAATATAGCTAACAACATGCATATACTTTTTGTATAAATACTCAGCAGAAAAGTAGCAATGATATTAGTATTTTTTTCTATTCTTTCCCTTTTGTGTTTGGGGGGAGGGATGAAACGGGGTTTCATTATGTAGTCCGCACTAGCTTGGGAATTTGTGATCTTTCTGCCTGGGCCTCTTATATTACAGCTAGATTACTAGATTACAGCTCTGATCACTGCACTCAATATCAGTGCTTCTAATGATATAGAGCTAGTTTACTTCATAGAATAACTATTTTAGAATTATTGTTAAACTATCTCAATCTTGTTTTTTTTTAATATTTTATTTTATTTGAGAGAGAGAGAGAGAGAGAGAGAGAGAGAGAGAGAGAGAGAGAGAGAGAGAGAGAGAGAGAGAGGCAGACAGAATGGGCACGACAAGGCCTCCAGCCACTGCAAATGAACTCCAGACACATGCGCCCTCTTGTGCGTCTGGCTTTACATGGGCACTGGGGAATCAAACTCAGGTCCTTCTGCATTGCAGGCAAATGCCTTAACGGCTAAGCCATCTCTTCAGCCCTCTTGTTTGGTTTTAACATTTCATTTATTACCAACTTTTTATTGTCTCCAGGTGTGGTAGTGCACACCTTCAATCCTAGCACTCAGGAGGCTGAGATAGAATCGCTGTGAATTTGAGGCCAGCCTGAGACTACATAGTGAATTCTAGGTCAGTCTGGGCTGGAATCAGACCCTACCTCAAAAAAAAAAAAAAAATATATATATATATATATATATATATATATATATACTTAAGACAAGATCTTATAGCATGTTCAAAGATGAGTACAAACAGTAGAGGAGGGTGGAAATAGAGCTAGGCCAGGAGGATTAGTGCTTAGGCAGGTAGGCATACTGCAGTTTTAAATAAAGCATTCATAAGGTCTCAGAGAAGGTGACAATTATTTGAAGGCAGTAAAGGAAATGGATAGGTATTTGGAGGGAAAATGCCACCCCCCCCCCACACAGACAACAACAACAACAACAAAAGAAATGGTTAGGATTGTGTGTGTTTTGTCTGAGGGGCATCAAGGAAGCCTTGGAATCAGTATGGGTGAGAAGACAATAGTAGAAGCAGAAAAGTGGGACAGACCATGTAAGGTTTGGGTAGGGCTTTTCCACTCAGTGAAATAGTCATTGAAGGATTTTGAAAATGTTCTCTTGAAGCTTGGCTGCCACTGTTCTAACAGCTTGGGAACCTCAGCTTTATAAACCCAAGAGTAAGAATTTGAGAGTTTTAAATACCTTATATAAATCAGAAATTAGTGGTACAAATCTGCTTGTGTCTTATAGCTTCCCTCTTTTAACCTCTGATTTTTTTGGGAGGGGTGAGGTTGTCTTTCAAACTTCATTGTATCCTTTCTCTTGTTCTGTTCTCTCTTTTCATTTTATTATTTAGGGTAGTAGAAGGAATTTTTTTTTGTTACCATATTGAACTAGAAAACTAATAATATAAAAATTGATCTCCCAGTGTGATTACAAGACAACCAAGGTACTTAGACTGTCACTTTACCTTGTAATATCTTCTCATAAATAGTAATAGTGCTATTTTTTTTTTGTTGTTTTTTCAAGGTAGGGTCTCACTCTAGCTCGGGCTGACCTGGAATTCACTGGAGTCTCAGGCTGGCCTCGAATTTAGCGATTCTCCTACCTCTGCCTCCCGAGTGCTGGGATTAAAGGCGTGCGCCACCACGCACGGCATAATAGTGCTATTTTAATAAAACCCAGATCAGGTGTTCAAAAATTTTAGGCATAAAATGTTTCCATTCATGGCAATAAGAAAAGGATAATCACACAAGCTGGGTGTGGTGGCACATGCCTTTAATCCCAGCACTCGGGAGGCAGAGGTAGGAAGATTGCTGTGAGTTCAAGGCCACCCTGAGACTACATAGTGAATTCCAGGTCAGCCTGAACTAGAGTGAGACCCTACCTCGAAAAACCAAAATAAAATAAAATAAAAAGAAAAGGATAATCACTTTCATTGTCATTTGTATAAAAGTTCCTTCCTTGTCTTATTATAAAGCCCACATGTTAATCGTTATTGTTCTAGAATTGTTGACATTTAAGACCCCCTTTCATTGACTGGGTTTGAACAAGGTAAAATGCTTGAGACCTTGAGAACAGAGTGCAAGTCAACATAGTGGAAAGACCATAGGGATTGGAGACTTGGATTTTACTTATGTTTCTCTATTGCTAAATTTGAGACTTTAATAAATCACATAACTTTCCTGTACCTCAGTCTTTTAAGTAATTGTGCCACTTAATTGCTTTGAAATTTTGTAACGCTTTTTTTTGAATAATACTAATTTTCTACTTTTGTTTTTTTGTGCAGGTTAATGGTGCAGTGTAAGAAACCTTTAAAAGTTTCTGATGAATTAGTGCAGCAATATCAAATGAAAAATCAGTATCTTTCAGCAATAGCACCTGATGCAGAACAAGAGCCTAAAATTGATCCATATGCATTTGTTGAAGGAGACGAGGAATTCCTTTTTCCTGATAAAAAAGATAGACAAAATAGTGAGAGAGAAGCTGTGAAAAAACACAAGGTGAGTAGAAAAATATCCTGGTTTGTCAGTGTCAGTGGTGATTTTGTAGTGCTACATATTGAAACTTCGTGTCCTACTTCTGTGTTCCTTTAGAAAGACTAATCATTTTTCATAGACGATATATGTATGTTTTAGTAGGCAGATCAGATAGAAGATACATTTTATTGCTGGTCTATAATGATGAAAGATTTCTTATTTGCTACAGTTTTTGACTAGATAAAAAGTGTATTTTTGCTAGGGCATGGCTCAGAGGTTAGAGGTGCTTGCTTGCAAACCCTGACCCTGACAGCTCTGGTTTGATTCCCCAGTGCCCACATGAAGCCAGATACACAGTGGTGCATGTGTTTGGAGTTTGTTTGCAGTGAGTGGCAAGAATCCCTGGCATGCTTATTCTTTCTGTCTTTCTGCTTAAAAATAAATAAAAATATTTTAAAATAAGAATAAAATAAGGCTTTATATTATATGGAAGATGTCAATAAAACGTTTTAAAAATGTATATATATATATTTTTAAATATTTTATTTATTTATTTTTCAAGCAGAGAGAGAGAGAGAGAGAGAGAGAGAGAGAGAGAGAGAGAGAGAGAGAGAGAGAGAGAGAGAGAGAAGACCAAGGCCACCACCTTGTGGGTCTGGCTTATGTGGGTCCTGGGGAATTGAACCCAGGGCCTTAGGCACCAGAGGCAAGTGCCTTATCCGCTGAGCCA
>PVHP010040108.1:0-16032 GCA_004024765.1 Zapus hudsonius | reverse complement strand
GAGTTTGGAGTTTGTTTGCAATGGCTGGGGGCCCTTGTGTGACCATTTTCTCTATCTGCATCTCTTCTATCTCTCTCTCTCTCTGCTTGCAAATAACTAAATAAATAAAGTTTAACAGTTTAAAAAAGAAAAATACAACAGGGGCTGGACTTTCGACATCATTAGGTTTTTGCTCTATCTCTGCTTTGGTATCTCATCTTCATTTTAAGTAACAGAAGGCAGGTGACTGTTTTCCTACTTGTCATTGAAATGGCGCTCAGCTCTGTGTTAGCTTACTATCCTGGTATTCCAGCAGTGGTGGTTTACAGGACTTACAGGATTTTTTTCCTAAGGACCACGAAGATGGGCCTACACTGGTTACAATTCCCCTCTTTCTGGGGGTTTAAAATAAGCTAGGGCAGCAGTGTAACAATTTAAATATATGTGATGGAAGCAACCGAGACAAGTGCCAACTGGAGGAGAAAATGAGAAAATAATTATAACCTAAATTATGCACCAAGGAAAGTACTAACGGAATAAGCCAGGGAAAGGGAGAGATTCATAACAAGCGCAGATAGGGTAGAAAAAGAAGAAACACTAAACATGTTTTTTTTTGGGGGGGAATAGGATTTTTGGGTTTTACAAATGGGACAATTCCTCACAGTGTTAAATTACGAGGGGAGGGGGATAAAACCATGTTAGCAGAAAATGGTCCTTTGCTCATTGGTACTTGCTTAACACCCACCAGTGAAAAGATGCCAAGTGAATTATGACAATCAGGAGCTTTTCGAGGGCTGTTAGGCATCACATTCCTTTCAGGTGGCCTGCATGAATCATGTTTTGTGTGCCTTGCCAAACCTCTTCTGCTGGAACAGGTGCTTCTGAAGGCCAGCCTGGGGACAGATGAGTCCTCTATGCAAACCCTGTGAGAGCTGAGCCTGCACTAGTGTAATTACAAGAATCCTATCTCCCTGTCCTCTCTTGGCAGGGTCCAGTGCCCAGCACAGCCATCAACTCTGTTTATTTACCACTGTAATCACTGCTGGAGTCCCTCTGGGCTCAGGGGCTGGCACAGGGCCCTTCAGTGCCAGCTGCTTTCTCTCTTGTCTGTTTTTGCTCTTGCTTCTGCTGCCTACGCCTCTTTCCCTCTTTGCTATTAATGAAGGTTAGGGAAGAATGAGCAATATGATGAGGTTTCGGGTTGAAGCTTGCTTACCTCTGGGGAAACATGAGGGTGAGCAGAACTCTAAGGTGAGCAGACACTTTTAAGTATTCCTGATCAATTTCTGCTCATGGTGTAATGAACATTGTGGTTTAGGGCTCCCCTTTACTTCAGGGGTCACAGGACCATCATGCCTTCTCTGCTGGGCTCAGTGCAGGAAGAGCATGTACAAGGTCATGACAATGATGAAACTAGCAATGGTATCAGTCAGCCACTCCTCTAAGGCCAGTCATTGTGCCAAGGACTCCTTTGCCATCACAATGATTAAGAGAGCATAGTACTTGTTCCCAGAGTCATTTAAACCTACTACTTAGTCTCAGAGCCACTACTTACCAGCTGTTTGTTTAACATTCACTACATCTGTCTAGCCAAGCTAGTGACAATACTCACCTTCCTTGAGGCTTGGGTCTTCTATATGGGAGGCCTCAAAGCTGGCTTTGAAACTTTCTGATGATGGATCACCCACTTCTGTGTTTCTTTCTCTGTATTTTCAGTTCTGCAGCCTCTTACCAGCTTTTTGGATTTTGGTCTTCCTATGCCTCTTTCCAATTTCTATCTTTCTGTCTCTCAAATGATCTGTCCAATCTCTATGGATTGATAAATTGATTTACCAAACAAGGGAAGAGATCATTGGAAAACATAAAATCAACAATAAACTGTCACTCTTCAGCCCTGCATCTGTCTGGCACACAGAGCTGTAAGCAATGCAACTGAATTGTTCATCTAGTCCTATGAAGACGACACCATTGCGTTTCCCCTTTAGGAAGGAGAGTTAGTTCCTAAGAGGTGATGCAACTTGTCACGTGTCACTCAGTTAACAAATGGAGCTCTCGAGACTCACATCCAGGATTGTGCAAGATAATATCTATGCACAAATCAACAACTTCAATATTATAACAAAAATGATAACACAACTATATATGAAACATGTTTTTGCAAAAGCCTGATAAAGAAGTCTTTACCGAGGACATGTCTCCAAGTATTATTTATATCCACCTGTAGAAAAAAATTCCCTCATTTTGTGTCTCATAATCTATGTATTCTCGTTGGATGATTTTTGGGCACATTATCATACATGTATCTAATTTTTCTCATTTGAAAACGAGAGGGAGGGCGAAAATGACTACAAATTTCTTCCTCGGATTTACAAACTTGAATCTTGCCCATGGTGGCTGGACTGTACTGACACCATGATTGGACAATGGTACTGGCTCTGGCTGTTAATCACGGGCATCTGGCCAGGAAGTGGACTCTCCTGGTCCCAGTCCTTGCCCTGATCTCTGTTCCAGCTGTTGTATGTAGCCTTGATGATGACAGGAAGAATTCTCATCCCTCTTGGACGTCCTTCTGCTCTTCTTGCTGCTATGGCAGCTGGGGGAAAATGTCACATTTGCACTTCAGAGGGAGAGACACATCATTCAGAACTCAAACATGTTATGACTTTAGAAGCAGCCTGCTGAGGTGACAGTGCTGAAGAGACACTGACGACTGAACGAAGTGTCTTCTGCTGTCCAAAACAGAGCCCTGCAGGTCCGACTCTCACCTCGTCACTAGCTCATGTATCATCTCAGTGGTTTGCTTTGCTTATCTGTGAAATGATAATAACAAGACCTACCCATGGGTTTGTTGTGCAGAGCCAATGGATAAATAACTATAAAGTGATCACAACACTCTCAAACACCTCACCTAACAGGCATGTTGGTCATCCTTCTTGCCTAGTAGAACTGCCCAAATCTATGGTAATTTTGTGTTTCCCAGGTCTCCTTAAAATCCAGGATGTATATGAACTGCAGGCCTGACCAAAAAATCAAAAGCAAAACTTACTGGGAGTGGGGCTAGAGGAGGGTTCTGAAAAAAATATTCTCTTTCCTTATATAAGAGAGATAGGAAGTAAGCAGGTTTCCTCTCATTCCTTCCTTTGTAGACATTGTCACATGAGGTCACAAAGCTTTTACTTGTTGCAGCCATTCTGTAACCAAAGTGAGAGCCATGTGGATCTTTTGGGAATGAGAGGAGAGAAAGATGAAAAGAAGTAGTGTCTATACTACATCAGCCACAGAGCTGCAGAACCAGTCCCAAGACTGTCCTGTGAGAAAGAGATCAGTGACATCACTCAGTTGTATAAGCCACTTTGATTTGGGTATTCCGTTTCTTACACCTAAAGCACCTTAAGTAACATACTTGAATCCCAACAACCTCTTGGGACAGATTCCCAATGGAGCACTGTTTGATGGTATCTGTAAATATCACCAGAAACTATAGGCAGAGGGCTTCAGAGACATCACTTGGTGCCTTTAGCAAGGACCCACCCTATGTAATAGGAAATCAATAAAATATACTGGAAAGAGAATTGTCTTAGAGGCTTCCCCTTCCAAGCCCCATCAGATTCTAGAATCCTACAGCAAATGTTCTGAACCATCTGATTCTATCAGAGAAGCCACCATCCATTTCAGCAACTGGAAGGAGTGAGGTTAAAATCTTTTCCTACAATGTCTCAGTACTTAAATGGCAGAAAAACACAGCAAAGTGTTTATCTGCTCTTAATATTTTATATGAAGGCTTAGTAAGCAGTCATAAAGCAGAAAGAAATTGAGTTTCTATAAAAATAGCTTCTAAGCTGGCACCAAGGATTCTAGTCCCTCTAAATTTCTACTGGATTTAGTTAGGAGTTACCATGCCAAGGAATATCTCAATATTTCAAGATAAGATGAATGGAGCCAATGTCTTTCAAAATCTACCAACATTTGTACTGCACTGTCTGGTTCACCGTGTCATAGGATTTATTAAGAACATTATGGTCTAAAATTTCCCAGGCGCTATCACAATGGAAAAGCTTATATCAGAGCTCTAAAGAGATGTTGCTTAAGGCTGATGAATTTTAAGAGACAGAGTAAAGCTTGCCTGTGTCTTTGGAAATGTTACACTCATCCTGCTTTTTCAAGTTGCCGTTTTCCCTAAGCAGGCAGCTTTATCTCCTATAGGGAGTATCCCACTAGGAGTGGAAGAGCCAGCTGCAGGTATCAGCCCTGAGCTGAACTCAGCTTTGATATCCAGTGAGTTGTTAATGTCTCTGGGCTTTCATTGTCTCATTTGCAGACCCAGGGGTTTAATGTCAAATAATCTTTAGGTTTTTTTTCTGAAGCATCATCATCTCCCAGTAGTGATTTAGACTCACCCTCTGGAACAATGCTATTTACAAACTCTTTAATGTGAATTGTCTAAGGTGATGATATGGAAACACTGAATATTGGAGCAGCTTCTATAGTAAACAATTAAGGAGGCAAGAGAATAGAAAAGGAAAAAAGGAATTATTGAATTTAAATTTATTTTACTTCATTCATTTGTCTTGGGTTAACTTCATTTAATAGCATGAACTTAACAGTCCTAATATCTTATTCATTCATTCATTCATTCATTCAACTTTATTTTTGTGTCTACTTCTTGCCCAGCACACTTCTAAGTATGCATTGTGTGTCAACTCTGAAATGAGCCTCTTCATGGATGCTAAGTATAGGACAATGAACAGGAAAGACAGAGCTAAAGATGTCATGGAGCTCATACTGTAAATAGCAGAGGGCAAGAGAACAGATGACCTTGCTTTGAGACAGGGTCTCTCTTGTTTCCAGTAGTGAATGTCAGACTAGCTGACTCAACATCTTTGGGCTTCTCCTGACTTTGCCCTCCATTGCTTTAGGTATATTGGGATTACAAATTTAGGTTCTACTTGTGTGTCCAACTTTACCTGGGGCTCTTGGGATCCAAACTCTGCTCCATAAGCAAATGCTTTTAACCACTGAGCCATATCACCAGCCCCAAGCAAGCCACAATTTGTGGTTCAAATTATATCTTAAGAAATATGGCAAAAGACTGAAAAATATAAATTCTATACTTGTTATAGCAATACTTGTACAAAATCCACCACAATGAAATAATTCTAAAACACTTACACAAAGACTATTGGTCCTTTGATGTCACGTCCCTTCACTGACCCAAAGGAAATCATTTTTACTTTCTAGACCTTGTACATAATGGATGATTCTTTTGTTCGTTTATCTTAGGCCTTTCACATCCTTAACCTGACAAAGACAACTGGGAATTACAGCTCTCTCATACTTGCTCCTTCTAACACCTTCAGGATTCCTAGTATGATGATTTGTTATTTTTCATACATTTGTTTTTACAATTTTGATAATTTTTCTCTGCCGAGTCAAGTAGTAGACTAAGGTTATATTTCGTTTTCTTGTACCAGCTTTTATTTTTCTTGATGTTAATTACATAATTTTGCTTAGTGTTCTTGATAGCTCAGGTGAGATCTTCTTATACCATTCAATTATTTTGTAAAATTCCTGCTGACATTGCCTCATCCCCATTTCTCATAGTACCAGGCACTTGAGGTTTTCTAGGGGTCTGTGTAGGCAGTTTTGTTTATGGTTTATGTCATACTGATTTCTTGCTCTTGATTAACTATCCTTTACTCTTCTGGAAACGTCAGCATTGTTCTACCAATTTTTTCTCTGCATCTCATTTAAAAGAACCCCCCCCCTCAAATCTTCAAACCTCCTCCAAAGAGATGGTGGTAGACACCATCATAAAAACAGAAAATCAGAGGCTTTCAAGAGCTCAACACTAAAGCAGACTTATGGTATGTTGTTATAGTCAGATCCATGTTGCTGGGATGAACATCTAACCAGACACAGTTTATGGGAGGAAGGAATTTATTTCAACTTACAAAGCCCAGGAGAAACACCATCAGTTGCAGAAGCAGCTGCTTACTTCCATAGATCCAAGCAGAGAGAAACAACTGTGGCAGGCAAACACCACCACCAGTAGCGAGCAAGAACCTCCAGAGATAAAACTGCTCTCTTCATACCTTTTGGGCTGGAATTCAGAAATGTCTTCAAACACACCTTAGGGCTTGACTCTAGAATCTGTCCCAGTGACACCTTCTCCAGCAGGACAGCTGGAGACCCAAGTTACACATTTAATTTTAATAAAACACCTGAGTCTATGGGGCCATACATTTACAGTGTCACATTCAAAACACCACACCTGTCCTCCAAGGCTCAGGGAACATTGGAGAACAGGGCATGGAAAGAATGTAAGAGCCACAGGCTTGGAAGATGCACTCTGAGGCATTGTCCCCCCCCCCAACTCCTGAGACTGACTGGTGCACTCATGACCCAACAATGATTACTGATGACCCCACTGAGGATGGCCTGAATGGATTGGAAGCAGGGGAGAAGGGACATGGGTATAATCTGATGAGAAGTGCAGGAAATGTTCACATATTAATGTTCTCAATAAAAAGAAAATATATCCCCTCAATTCCTTCAAATTCTATTTATTTCTAGTTTAGTTGAAGATGGAATCTGCGCTCCTGTTTTTTTTTTCTTTCCTAGAACAGTGATGATGTACTGAAGATTCAGAGATCCATCCAAACACTGGGTGGGATTCAATTAGCAAGCTAAGCAAGATATACTCACTGATGAAAGATACACCCACCGGAGAAAGATATATCCAAGGGTGAAAGCACTTTTGTTATGGGGACGATCAATTGTTCTTTGATTGGATTTGAGGCCAGCCCACTCCACAGGAGGGAATTTATACCTGGTACTGAAAACCTAATCAAAAGCCTGTGACTGGAAAGGTAAGGAGTCCTTGGAGGGACTTCTGCTGTTTGGCTAAATGGATACATTATGCCCATCAATTTGCCCTCAAAATAATTATGTTTATGCCCATCTATTAGTGTGACTCACATTTATGGTTGAATAACCTCTTTTCAGGTGACAGTGATAACTGAGGAGACTCAAAACTCATCAATGTGCTGGGAAGAAGTGACAGTTGAGTGATCTGAACTGAGACATCTCTGTCACATCCTTGGAGGCTCAGGGATCATTGTGAAAGAGGCGGTGAAAAGAACTTAACGGTCAAAAGATGGGGAGGAATGTTTTGGAATGCTGTCTTCTAGACACAAAGCAACCATTGCCTTCATGACCTCATAGTGACTGCCATTACCTGCACAATATTGGGCCCATCATTATGATGTCATGGATGATTGGGGGGGCAAAAAATGAAAATGACGTGAGAATGAAGAGGGAGTAGTTGGAAGGAAGGGTGTCAGTGGAAAAGGATGGGGTACAAAAGAAAGCAATAGGAGGGGAATGTGATCAAAATGTCTATTAAATTTTCAATTAAGAGTTAAAAATATTAAAATTTAAAAATATGATAAAATATTTTTAGAGCATTGTGGAAAAAAGTAAAGTAAAATAAAGAAAAACAAAGAGGAAAAAGCTGGGTGGGTTCATTGGTTAGCTTTAAGCAGCAGCTACTCTAGCTTCTGAGCGGCATTTCTATGGCAGCAGCATGGAAAGAGAGAGAGAAAGAGAGAGAGAGAGAGAATCTGAGGGGTCTGAGGTAGTCCAGAAGATAATAGGTTAGAGTCCAGACATTCTATTTTATGGCTTTGAGTAAAGCAGTCTTGAAATGTTTTAAAATTAAATTTATCCTAAAACAGTGAAGAAAAAATGAATTTATTTTTTCTAAAATAACAAATGACTAGCACCAATTTAGCAATAGTGTAAACCTAACTTCTTTCTCTGGCATTCACACAAGATACACACATCTGGACAGACATGTGCATCACACACACACACACACAACACACACACACACACACACACACACACACACACACACACATACACACACACACACAGAGCACACCACGCCAAAAACTAAACAGAGATGACTATTTTGGAGGAGAGACAATACAATGAAATGTTCATTGCTTTCATCTAATTATGCAACTTAGATGGACAGCATCGTTCCCATATTCATATAAGCATCTTGTCTGCAATTGTCACCATGCTGAGAAACCCCGAGACTCAGCACTATGGGATTGTCCTTAGCCCTGGCCTCAGGAGCTTGATGAGATGATCACTCTGGCTGAATCAGGGAGGGGGATATTTCTCTTACAGAATTGTGTGATATGATATTAAGCAACTAGAATAGTGCTTATTCATCTCTTGAGCGATTATCTTACCATCAGAAAATGCAGCGTTTGGGAGCTCTAGGCATCCAGTAATGAATGGGAAATTCTTGACTTCGAGTGTGAGAATGTCTCATGTGTCAGCTCTTGCCCTTCATAGTCTTATTTGTACCAAGGTGATCCTTCAGACTACAGCACCCAAAGGAAGTCCTGTGTCCTCCTCCTCAGGCACACACTGTGACCACTGCACAGTCCTCTGCAGGCTCCAGACATGTGTCAGGTAGTCCTGCATATTTGGCTGTGTCTACGTTAGATACTTTCAGAGCTTTGCTCCACAATCTCATATACTGTCTGTGGTTTCCAGCTGCTGCTGAGTATGAACACTGCTCTCCAGGCAGTGAGGGGTGGATGTTCCACTCGTCCTATTAAGCACCGAAGCCCCTACTCTCCGCTTCTGCTGATGGTGCATAAGGAAGACATTGTTCCAGTCCACACCAGTCCTTTCCAGTGCTCTTCACGGTTTTTGTGGAGATTCACACTTCCTTCTGGTAGTTTTGTTTTTCCTTGCCAAGAGGACTTCCTAATTTGTTCTTCTGGAGGTAATATATGACTACAATTAAGCTTTTTTTCTTTGCTCCTTATCATGAGTAATTTGATTATGATATATTTTGGTGTGTATTGTTTCATGTTTCTTGTGCTAGGGGTTAATGCTTTTTGAATTTATGGGCTAACATTTTTTTCATTAAATTTGTTAAAAAAACATTTTTTGTTTGTGTTTATGTATGTACATGTGTGCCATGGCATGTATGTTAAGGTCAGAGGACAACCTCACGGTGTTAGTCCTTGCCTTTCACCATATATATATATGGAGGAGAGACAATACAATGTCATATATATATATATATATATATATATATATATATGTGTGTGTGTGTGTGTGTGTGTGTGTGTGTGTGTGTATTTGCAAGCATAGAGAGATAAAGAGAAGAGAGGCATAAAGAATGGACATGCCAGGGCCTCCTGCCACTGTAATAAAACTCCAGATACATACACAGCTTTACAGGGGTACTGGGGAACCAATCCTGGGTATATAGGATTTGCAGGCAAGAGCCTTAACTGCTGAGCCTTCTCTCCAGCTCTATTTAATATATTTTTATTTCTTTATTTGAGAGAGGGGGAGGGGGAGAGAATGCTCCAGGGATTCTTGTTGCTGTTAACAAACTCCAGACACATGTGTCACTTTGGGCATCTGTCTTTACTTGAGTACCAAGAAATGGAACCCCAGTCAGCAGGATTTGAAAGCAAGCACCTTTAACTGCTGAGACCAGAGCCCCTTCCTCCTTGTTTCGAGACAGGTTATTTACCACTGTGAATGCCAGATTAGTTAGTCCACAAGCTTTTTCTGATTCCACCTACCATTGCTATAAATCTGGTGGGATTACAGAGTGCACTTTTTGTGTCTGGCATTATGTGGGTTCCAGGTACACATAAAGTCTGGAAGTCAGGCTTGCACAGGAAGTGTTTTAAGCACTGAGTCATCTCTCCAGCCTAGTAAAAAGTTTTTTGTCATTATTCCTTTGAGTAGTTTTTCTTTCTACCCCTTTTATCTAGGGTCATTACCTACCTACCTGCCTATGTGTAGTTGTCCTACAAGCTAGTAATACTCTTTTTATTTATATTTTGCTCTCTCATGTGAATGTTTGTTCTTATGTGTGTGGTATGTGAAAGTGCATGGTGTTTGCTTGTTTATGTGCCTTCGTGGCACCCCGTGCACTTACTGCTGTGGGGTGCACTTGCCTATGGTGGACACAGAGCAGAATATCTGGTGTCCTACTACATCACTCTTTCTTAGAGCCAGAATCTCTTACTGATCCTAGCACTTTTATTTTATTTTTTTGCTAGAGCTGGTGATTCTTGGGTTTCTGCTCCCCTACAGGACTGGCATTTCTGATGGGTGGCCATGTCCTGCTTTTTTATATCCTAGGGATTGAATTTGAACATCCAGCAGGCCTCCTCACAACCTCATACTTGCACAGAAAGTTCTCATAAGTGCTGTGTCCTCTCTCCAGCTCTCTTTTTAGTTATAGATACGGTTTCATTTCTTATGCTGATATCATTATATATATGTAATTTATTTATTTTCAAGCAGAGAAAGAAAAAGAATGAGAAAGAGGTAGGGGAGAATAGGTGCTCCAAGGTCTCTTGTCACTGCAAATGAACCTCAGATATATGCACCATTTTGTGCAACTGGCTTTACATGGGTATTGGAGAATTGAACTTGGGCTATCATAGTTTGCAAGCAAGTGTCTTTAATTGCTAAGCCATCTCTCTGTAATCACTGGAGTTTTCATGTTTAAAAGTTTTCTGTCTTCCATATTTGCACTTATGGGTTTGAATACATAAATTGCTATGTTATATGCAGGTCCTTTGCAGCATTGATAAAATGTTGGCCTCCTTCCCAGGGAGCTCATCTTCCTTTGTCAGCCACATGCCACTGGGATGACTCTCTAAATCAGGCACATTTATGGGAGGAAAGGATTTATTGAAGCTACAGATTCAGGGGAAGTTCCATAATGGAGAAAAAGGCTGGACCTCTTTCACAGACCCAAGCAGAGAGAGAAAAACCATCACCTGTGTACCACACATACAACAGCAAATAGGCAGAGGATAAAGGGCAAGAAATTTCCTTCCCCTTTATACAGACTTAGGGAGGGGTCTTGCAACCCTATCCCAGACTTGTTGGCTTCCTGAGTCTCTGGAATTTCCTTTCTGCACTGCTCTCCCAGGAAGGGATGTTAATTTCTAGCTTCCCTTGGCTTCCTTACATCCTGCTCCCTACCGAGAGGTTGCCTTCCTGTGAACAACATCAGAGACCCATCCAAGATTACTAACAAGGTTGAGGTGACAACAAAACTTAACCTTTGCACCCCTCCACACTGAGCAGCCCATATTTCCATCTGTGTCCCCAACTGGCAGCACAACTTCAGTAGCTTCCGGAGACTTGAGTTCTATTTAGTTGTATTTCCACCTCTTTTCTCAACCCAAAGAAACTCCTCTAATAAATATTCCTCACAAAATACTCATCCTAGGAGTATTTTGTTATGTTCCCTGACTACAATAAAATTTTAAAGTCTTATTTTTAGATCAACTTTAGTTCGAATTAAGTTTTGGCAAATAAATTTTATTTTCTTATTCTAGTGTTAATTCTATGCAAAAAAAAAAATCTCAGAGACAAGGTACTTTTCCTAAAACTGCTTTTATTTTCTAATGGCTGAATCATTACAACTGTTTATCACCCCCCTTGTAAATAATCTAGCAGCTGTGAACATTCTATACATCTAACAAAGAAGTATTTTTAATAGAAGACAGGGGAAATGTCATAAATAATGGAAGTTATAGTAAAAATTAATGTTTTTGCATTTTATGGTTGATATGTAATGAATTATAGATTACATTTTAAAGCATGCTCTGGGCTCTTATCTCATAAAGAGTTACAGCAAAATAACAGGCAAATTGTTCAATTTATCATTTTGTAACCCATTAGCCTCTGGATGGCCATGCTTCTGGAGGTGGTGGTGAGCGTGGGGGTGGAGATTTCACACCCCTTGTCTCCTGGCTGGAAACATGTACAAAGAGGTTTATATAAATAGTGCCCAGGTGCCATTCAGGTCATCAGCTGCACAAACACCTCACCTATTGTCTTTGCTAAATTGAGTTCTAAAAGATGAACTTTTGCTTTCAGATACCACAGTTGATCTCAGCCAAAGGCTTAGAAGTGATGAAGCCGTGTTTAAAATGTCATCATCTTGACTAGCTTCTAGTTTGTATGATTGAATCCTTTTGGACTTGGCAAACACCACAAACAATGAGGTTTTGAAGGTGGCCATGTTTTCATTTGGTTTTGCATTTTTATTCTGGTTAAGAATGTTTGAGGAGCTGGAGAGAAAGGTCAGTGGGTAAAGTGTCAGATATGCAAGCAGGATCTGAGTTCTGATTGCCAACAAAATTGGGCATGGTGACACGTGTCTGTAATCCCAGCACTGGGGAGGACAGAGACCGGCTGATTTCTAGAGCTTTCTGGCTAGTCTAACTGAATTGCTGAGTTCTAAGTTAGTAAAGAGACCCTTTCTCAAAAGATAAAATGGAAGGCTTGAGAGATGGCTTAGCAGTTAAGGTGCTTGCCTGCAAAGCCTTACAACCCAGGTTCAACTCCCAGTACCCACATAAAGCCAGATACACAAAGTGGTGCATGCATCTAGAGTTCACTTGCAGTGGCTGGAGGCCCTTGTGGGCCCATTCTCTTTCTCTTGCTCTCTCTGTCTGCCTTTCTCTGCTTGAAAATAAATAAATAAAAATAAAACATATTTCATAAATAAAATGGAAAGTGATTGAGAACACACAACCAACATTAACCTCTGGCCTCCACACACATGGTCACACAAGCTGCATATGCACACCCCCCACACGTATATACATGAAAAAAAAGAATGTTTCTTATACATTTCTATGGGTACATGTAGAACACCAAACTCTCAAGGTTTCACAGCTGCCAAATAAATGCACAGATACCAACAGGTCTCACAAATGCACATCTCAGAGCACAGCTTATGTGACACTGGTACCAAGGTGGACACGTGGTGGCATGGGACCTGCACAGGATAAAAGTAACATCTTGGTTTCTGACCAGAAACACCTCTCTGATCAAGATCAATTATGGAGTGACAGACAGATATTAGGGTCATACAGGGGAGTGTCGTAGTCAGCCGCACACCACTGGGATGAATTTCCAAACCAGGCACAGTCTGGGGGAGGAAAGTATTTATTGAAACTACAAATTGAGGGGAAGTTCTGTAACAACAAAAGAGGCTGTCCCTCTTTCACAGGTCCGAGCAAAGAGAAAAACCCATTACCTACACCACACACACAGAACAGGGAACAGGCAGGAGGGGGGCGGAGGAGAGAATTTCTTCCCCTTTATATAGCCTTAGGGTGGGGTCTTACAACCCTTCCCCAGACTTAATGGCTTCCTGAGTCTCTGGAATTTCCTTCCTGCACTGCCCACACAAGAAAAGATGTTTATTGCCAGCTTCTTTGAGCCCCTTGTTGAGAGGCTGCCTTCCTGTAAATGTCCTCAGAGACTCATCCAAGATAATTAAAAAGATCAAGTTGACAACAAAACCTAACCATCACAGGGAGAAAGAGATATTGAAGGGTTGTAAAAAACAAAGATTATAGAATTTCAACTAGACGAGTAGCTAGATAAGAAAAATATAGACAAGAATTCCACAGTTCTATTTTATAACATTGTGAATAGAGTCCATAGTATACTATACACTCGAAAACTGCAAAAAGTGGACTTTGTTTTCACTGCTAAAAAATTAATATATGTAGTGGAAAGTATGATAATTTGTTTGGTTTAACTACTCTACCATGTATTAATAATTTAAAACATCATGTTCTCCAATACATATAATTTTTTGTCAACTTAAAAGTTTATTCAAATAAAATTATAAATATAATAAATTTGTACTTTTTATATTTTTATTTATTTGCAAGGAGAGAGAGAGAGAGAGAGAGAGAGAGAGAGAGAGAGAGAGAGAGAGAGAGAGAGAGAGAGAGAGAGAACAGGTACACCAAGGCCTCTTGAGTACACCAGGGCCTCTAGCCACCACAAATGAAGTCCAGATGCATGTACCACTTTGGGCATTTGGCTTTATGTGGGCACTGGAAAATCAAACCTGATTCATTAGGCTCTGCAGCCAAACATCTTAACCACTGAGCAATCTCTCTGGATTTAAATTTGTACTTTTGAAGCATCCCAGACTGAAAGCCTGGAGCAATGAATTCTCTCTCCAGTTCAGTTTAGTCTCTCAGTCTCCATTTATTCCATAAAATAAAATTAGACAACTTATAATATTCTGGAACTAATATTTTATGAACTTAATAAAATGATGACAAATGAATATTACTTATTTCAAGTTGTTATCTGTTGTGGACACAAAGCCTTGGGCATAGTGACTACATCAGTGTCAACCCCACCCCACTGTGCCTCAGACACATCCAGCATTTCCCATGCTGCCCTCCCTCCAGAATGTGTCACCAGAGCTCTGGCTTTCTAAAGGGATGCGCCCCGATGACCTCCAGATTCAAATTCCCTAGCCAAGTAAAAGCCAAGTTCTTCCTGTTGTATGGATGTATTTGCCCTGTAGTTATAATCCTGTGTGGTAGGTATCTTTTCACCTTTGAGGTGTGATTTTGAAGTGATGACATACTGTTAAGAATATGGCTCTAGAGGGCCAATTTGGACGGTTTTGGGGACTAAGAAGTCCTGAAACCCACTTAATTGGTGTGGTAGTTTGAATAGATGTCCCCCAATAGAATCAAAAGTTTATTAAAGCATATGAATTGTCTCCAGCCTTCTGGTTGAAGGAGGTGTCACTTTGGCTTGACCTCCTGGGGCCTTGCCCTGAAGTATTTTTAAGTTGGATATAAAATTTCAGCAAAGAGCAGCTGGAACTCAAGTCTGACAGTCCTGCTGTTTGTAAGTTACAGTGTTCTTGCTTGCTTTGGAGGTGTTGGGTCTCTCTCTGTCTCTCTGCTTGGATCTATGAAAGGGGGCCAGCCTCTTCCTCCATCTTTAGAACTTCCCCTGGATCTGTTATTTCAATAAATACTTTCCTCCCCAAATTGTGCCTGGTTTGGAGATTCATCCCAGAGGCGTGTGGCTGACTACGAAAATTGGCAACGGGGAAACCGGCTATAACCCCCATAAGCCTGTCCCCAACAACATACCTCCAACAATGCTCTAATTCCAAAACTGCTATCAGCTGGGGATCAAGCATTCTGAGCACATACATTTGTGGGGACACCTGGATCAAACCATCCCAATGGGTTTACTTCAACTTTCTAGTTTCACACCTGAAAGATGAAATAGACTAAAATCCAGTAAAGGGGAGATATGGCATGACTGGTTATTCTAAGTGTTATAAAAACTCTTCGTATATAATTTATACCAAGTTTCACTTATAATATAGTTTATTGAGTCAAATAATTTCAGTGCATTTTAGTGTCATCAATTTCCCCAGGAGATACTCTTAGTTAACATTAATACATAAAAAGATACATTTTCCAAAACCATAAATTCTAAGGAAATTTTATAACTGATGGAGAACAGAGTGTTATTCCAGGCTACAGACCCTGTACTGTCAATCTTCAGGGCCATAGACTGACTGTGAGAGTAAATGGACCTTGGTAAGATTCAGCCAATTGACTTTTGTGTTCTCCTTTTAATACTGCAATAGCCGACGCTTGCAGAATTACTCTTAGCACACAAGGCTAAAAGAAAGCAGTTTTCTCATCAGAAAACAGTAGCTTAGACAATAGTATTATTAAAGTTTAACAAAAAATATCATCAGGAAAAAAGTGATGAAAGGTTTGAATACACACACACACACACACACACACACACACACACACACACACACACACTAAAGATTTACAACTAATGCCATGAGTGACAAGAAGAATGTGTGGCAGACTGTGTGTCTGTTTTGTGGCATGAGTGAAGCTGAATTAAAGGTACCCCTTCTCTATCTGGGAGGCCATACTTTGGATATAGACTCAGAGCTAAGGATGGTGGTTGTTTTGAAAGACCCCAGCCCAGCTTAGCAGCAGGAACGCCATTTTGCAAGGTTTGACTTAGTAAGCAATATTAAAAGTCCAGGAGACAGACTTGAAGACAGGGGTAAGGGGCCCGGCAGGATATCTGTGGTCAGCCATCTGGCAACAGAACAGGGAACTTGGGCTCTGGAAAAATATTTTTACCCTAGACAGAGACAAGTCA
>PVHP010040107.1:0-16014 GCA_004024765.1 Zapus hudsonius | reverse complement strand
GTTTCACTTCTGTGTTAAAGAACTGAAGCTAGTTTCATGCCATGAGTACTACTAAGGAACTCAATGGAAAATGTGGTAAGAGTGTAGTGTAGTGAATACATGAGGAGAAAACTGGGCCAAGAAAGAAGCCATGGATCACATATGAAGATAATTTTTTTTATTTCTGTCATATTTCATATATGATGTAATCACTGAAAAATGTACTAATATATTTAAAATCTTTATTAGATGAAAATATATCAAAGTATTCTGATTGAAGTAGAGACAGAATATGCATGTCCCATGTTCCATGATTTTTAACATATTTCTCTCAATAAGAGCAATTAATTCTATTTATTTTATTTATTTATTTATTTTAAAAACATTTTATTTATTTATTTGAGAAAGAGAGAGAGAGAAAGAGAGAGAGAGAATATAGGCGCACCAAGGCCTCCAGCCACTGCAAATGAACTCCAGACACATGTGCCCTCTTGTGCATCTGGTTTTATATGGGCACTGGGGAATCAAACTTGTGTCCTTCTGCATTGCAGGCAAATGCCTTAACAGCTGAGCCATCTCTTCAGCCCTCTATTTATTTTAAAAGAGATAATTGAATATAGATGCCTGGAGAGTGACTGCAGGGCAAATAAAAACGCAGTAATTTTGATTATAATATCAAAGAAGAGGTTTTAAAACACTGAGACCATCAGGTTGTGGAAAAAGTGGCAGAATATCCTGAGTATTAATGGTAGTGAATTTTAATGTAAAATGAAAGCATGTAATAACAAACCAGGCAGGAAATGTAACCATGGCTTCAAGTATTCTCATTCTTCATGGAAAGATAATTACTGAGCATGAGAGTGAGGGAGAAGCATAGCAGAAGAAAACCAACACAACACAGATGGGAATTATGACGGTTAGGTTTTGTTGTCAACTTCACCTTTTTAGTAACCTTGGGTGGATCTCTGAGGTTCTATACAGGAAGGTGGCCATGTCAGTTAGGGGGGTGGGATGTAAGGAAGCTCAGAAACAGACATCTCTTCCTGGGAGGACATTGCAGGAATGAAATTACAGAGACTCCGGAAGTCAACCAGTCTGAGAAAGGCTTGCAAGACTCTGCACTGAGGCTGTGTAAAGGGGAAGAAAATCTCTCTCTGTCCCCTGGCTCGTTGCTATTGTGTGTGATGTTTTATTCTCTCTGGACTGTGAAAAGGGGGGCCAGCCTCATTCACTGTTATGGAACGTCCCCTGGATCTACACCTTCAATAAATCCATTACTTCCATAACTGTGACTAGTTTGGAGGTTCATTTTCGCAGCATATATCTGACTACAACAGATGTGATTTTGAAGGAAAATATGTTTAAAAATGATATTGAAGAAAATTATTTCACCGAATGCTATAATAAGCTGACTTTTAAGTTACTACATTTAAAATTCTTGAAAAAGACGTTTTCACCACCATCTTGATGGTCTGTTATATTTTCACCCTAGACAAGATCATATAAATCTGACAGTAGTGATATTACAAATGCAACAGTATTTTAATTCTAGTAGTAATCAAATTAGAAGACCACTGACTGAGTCCATAGACGTGACCTATCTAAAACTATGTCTGAAATGTTATTTTAAGGAAAATATTAATTTGTTAAATTGATGTGATTTATTGCATGTGAAAAGAGAGGTCTGTCTTTAATTGGGAGGCCACTAACATAGCTCAGAAACCATAGTAAATGCCTACTTCCTGGGTACATTAAATATCCAAACTGTCACTGATGATTAAATAATTCAATAATATGTACTAAATCCAGTGATGATGTAGTGAAGACAGCAACTTTCAACTATGGAACCAGGAAATATATACAACACTTTCAAAAAAGTAACCTGAGCAATGAGAGAGGGGTTTCATGTCTAGATGATAGCTTATTTTCAATGTCCATGAAAACATGTATGGAACGTGAAAATAGATTAGATGGTCCTCTAGTACAGCCTCTTCAAAGCATCTTTAATGTCCTTGTTCCTAAGGCTATAGATGAAAGGATTAAGCATTGGGGTAATGACTGTGTACAGTGTAGAGGCCATTAAAATATTTGGGGGGTAGATGATATAGCTGAAGTAAGATACACTCCAAGTCCTGTTCCATAAAACAGGCAAACAATTGACAAATGAGACCCACAGGTAGAGAAGGCTTTAAACTTCCTGCCTGAAGATGAGACCCTCAAGATAGAAGAAATGATTTTATACTAGGAGAAAAGGATACCACAAATGGGGAAAAAAACCAAACAAGGAACCAGTAAGGTATGTGACTATGTCAATGATCAAAGAATCAGAACATATTAGTTTTAAGATTTGAGGAGGATTACAGAAGAAATTAGCAATTTCAACATCCTTGAAGTAGGAGAATTGTAGAGCAATCAAACTGTGTAGCTGGGAGTCCACAAGGCTAATAAAAAAACAGACCAAAACCAAAAAGAGACAGAGGCTAGGGTTCATAATGCCTGGGTAATACAGAGGGTAACAGATGCCCACAAACCGGACATAAGCCATCACAGTCAGAAGCATGTCATCCATACATCCAAAAATGACAAAGATAGACATCTGTGCCAGGCATCCTGCATAGGAGATGACTCTGCTGTGAGTTTGGATATCCATAATCATCTTGGGGACTGTGGTGGAGATGAAGCCAATGTCAGCCAAGGACAGGTTGGAGAGGAAGAAGTACATGGGGGTGTGGAGGTGGGAGTCAGAGCTGATGGCCAGGATGATGAGAAGGTTCCCAAGCACTGAGACTAGGTACGTGGACAGGAACAGTCCAAAGATGATGGGCCGCAGTTCAGGATTCTCTGTGAGCTTCATGAGGTAGAATTCTGAGACGTGTGTTAGATTCTTTGGACATCTTTTCAAAAAGCATATATATATATATATATATATATATATATATATATATATATATATATATATATATATATATATATATATATATATAATATATCCAAAATTTACACGTAAACATATATCTCTAAAATTTAATCTATATGTTTTCTCTTTTGCATTTTTGATTTTTGAGAAAACTCACAGTAGCCTTGAACTGAAAGAGATCATCCTCCATCAACCTCACAAATGAGATCACAGGTTTGTGTTATCACTATTGACCACATACACTATGAAAGTCATCATGCAAACTTGTGGTCTATAAGCCTTCAACAGTATTTCAATGTTGTAAAAAGCCATTCCTCAAATTAGTAGTTTTATCTACATCTTATATTGAATGTGCACAGAATATGGTCATAAAGCCAGAATAAGACCAGGAGAGAAAAGAAAGAGGGAGAGAAGAGAGAAGGATTTACTTGACAATTGGGAAAGGGATCGAATATAGGGTATGGGAGAGATTAGAGTGGTAAGGAATAGAGAGTTTGGGAGGAAATTGCAGAAAAGTCAAGAAAACATGAATCAGTGCTATCAAAATCCTTCTGGCTAGCATTCGACAAGATATAACCACCAATAATGAGGTAGAGGAGATAATTCAGTCAGAAGTTAGAATAAGCTTAACCTTAAAACAATGGACTGGCCAATAAATCAGGTTCTAAATTGGGTTGCCCTTCACAGAGAGCTGTTGGCTAGGGAGGCTCATGAGGTCCCCAACAATGCAGGCACTGCACAAAAAAAAACCTTGATTACCTGCCATAACTGAAAGGTAAGACCCTATTGCTGAAGACAACAGAGAGTGTGGCAACAATACATTAGAATAACATGCTGGAATCAAAAGGGAAATTAGCTCCCTCTTGGCTAGCACTCGCAGTGCTTGATAACCTTATGGGAAACACTGGAAGACAAAGGTCACCAACAGCATAAATCAGCAGGGGACCCTGCCGATTATTTAATCAAGCAGCCAGACAAGAGTTCACATTGGGTGACAGTGGCAAACAGCCTCTCTGGGTACATAGCACATTGTCTATAGTCAATGCAAATAATTAACATTGGCATGTATTTTTAAACAATTTTGACAACTAAATAACAGTTAAAACATTTTAAAGGATACAGAATATCAACTTAGGAAGGGATGAATTTAGTTTATAAACTTGTTTTTATGAAAACCTTTCAAAATATCTTCTCAAGTATTTAGAGATAGAGAGAGAGAGAGAGAAAAGGAGATGGGGGAGGCAAATATTGGCATGCCAGTGTCTCCTTCCCCTGCATATGAACTCACTCCAGACATATGCACATCTTCATGCATCTGGCTCTAGGTGGGCACTGGCGAGTTGAAACCAGGTTGTCAGACTTTGCAAGCAAGCAACTTTAACCACAACGCCATCTCTCTAGCCTGAAAAATGCTCTTGGGCTGGAGAGATGGGTCAGCGGTTAAGGCACTTGACTCCAGTGCCTAAGGCCCCTGCCTCCAGTGCCTAAGGCCCAGAGTTCAATTCCCCAGGGCCCACATAAGCCAGCCCCACAAAGTGGTGGCCATGGTACTCTCTTTCTCTCTGCTTGAAAATGAATAAATAAAATATTTAAAAAATGATGCTCTTTCTGGATCACACAAGAATTTCCAAATATTTAAGGGATGAAAGTTGGGTTTTTTTTTTAACTTTAAGAAAATGATGATGAATTTTTTATATTTTTTTCATTAAACACATGCATTTGGTGTCCCAAGTAAAAATTCAGTCCCCATCCTGTACATCATCTTTTTAATAACACAGACTACTAAAATATACATGCACTCAATTAACTCATAGTCAATTACCAAGAAATGCCATTTTTAAATAAGGAATTACATTTCTGTTTGCTTGGAGTTGAGGAGAAAGTGCCTTGGGAATGGACTCAGGGAAGAAAGATCTTTCCTCTCATAAACACTGATGTGCAATGGTACACAGCATGCAAGTCAATTACTCTAATTCTTCACACACACACACACACACACACACACATACACACAAACTACTGAACAGAAATGGGAATATTAAGATGCATCTCCTCAATTTTGTGGCACCTAAAAGATGCCCAGAATTTACTCAACATTGGATAATTCTTCCTCTCAAAAAATAAAACAAGGATCTTCCTGGTGATGCACGACTTTAATCAGAGGACTCTGGAGGCAGATGTAGGAGGATGGCCATGAGTTTGCGGCCAACCTGAGACTACTCAATGAATTCCAGGTCACCCTGGGCTAAAGTAAATCGTACTCCAGGAAAGCAAATAAATAAATAAATATTAATAAATAAGCAAACAAGTGAATCTTAATTGACATATGGATTCCACTGATGAATACAGTTGCCAAAGGGCACTGGAGTTGCAATAGTGTTTTCTTGAAATGTATTTGCATCCCAATATATGGATTTAATTGCTTCTCTGATTCTACATCTTGTCATTTATCTTACAAAGTAGAAAAAGTGATCTGATAATAAAAATTATATTTTTTAGTTTTCTTGCCTCCATCTTCTAAATTGCTAGGATGTGAAGTCTGTTACTTACCTTCCAAGCATGCTATTCTTTAAAATTTGGATTTCATATATGTTACTTAATAAAATTTTTACTGGAGTTTAAACCAGAGACAAGGAGCTATTTTAATTTGCTAGTTATTCCATGGGTTACTCTAAAAATGGAGTAAGACATTGGTTATTCTAAAAATGGAGTAAGAACAGATGTGAAGTACCAAGTATTTTCACACAAGCTAATTTTTGCCTCAGTTTATATGGGCAGAAACATTTTTATAATCAAAAGTAGAATAAAATAATGTTTAAGAGAATTCTTTGCCTTCTCTGCTCCCCAGACTAAACAGGGGTCAGATATGAACATAAGCAGATATATAAACACCAATGAAGTGTATACACAAAATTATATACTTATACCCAGATATGTGGGGGGTGGGAGTTTAACATTATACAGCCAGAAATTTTGGTTTTATGATATAATAATGAAAATACATGCATAATGCTAATTATATTAACTTTTGTTAAGCCACACCTTCATGCATGAAATCATCTCTTTTACAGAGAACTGTGTTCATTATCTGATTTTTTCCCCAATGTGGTGGAATAAACTAGACATTCACTCAGAGGAAAATGCTGAGTTTCAGAAAGAAAATCTTCTGTCATGTCACAGAAATAAGTGGAGGCAGAGAAAATTTTAGTTAAAATTTCAGACTGCATCCTGTCTACTAAGCCTTCTGATTTACCCAATGCAACAGAATGCTTTAAGCAGAATTGCAGTTACTCACATCAAGTTCATCTTCATGTTTAAAACTTTTCCAAGTTTCCTGAGAAAGAATAAAGCCAAGACTTATCTATTGTCTCTTAATTGATTGAGTTTCAACAAGCATGGGAGAAAATGGGCAGCTGTCAGTACAGGCTAAAATGAGTGCAAAACAAAGCAGTCCTGATTGATGAAGTACATAGTCTGTAATCTGTGCCTGTGATTCCCAGCACTCTCCTACAGCACATGTCCTTCTGACAGCCGTGGTTCTGTCCTGCAATCTTCCAGGATTCACAAAAGAGAAGTGAGACAGGGATCTCTTGGAGTGGCATGGAGGTCTAGCTGAGTGGCCAAGGACAAAACCTTCAACAACTCACTTGTTGTATAAAAAAATGGTAATATGTTCTTTCATTTTTCTGTAAAACAGTGATTATATGTTTTGGGGGAAAGCCCCATAGATGAGATTGTTCAGGTGCTAGCATTAAGAAGCCTTCAAAGGCTCCACCGATAGACAGTGATGGGATTAATAAATTGAATAATCAACTTGAGAACTTTTTCAGAGGTCTTTAAAACAAAACTTGGCTAAAATATTTTTATTTTCAGTGATTTTTTTCTCCAGTTTGGAATAGTATATTATCTGTGGTATATTTTGAAAATGAACTCACAATAAAAACTGGAAAACCTAACTCTTATTTTCAATAATTATACAACCCAGGAAAAATGTTTTAAAAAGTATTTAAGAGGCTTTTGTTACTATTTTCCACTTCTTTCTTATAATTACTCTAATCATTTTACTCTAAGTAGTACAGTACTTAGGAAGTAACTTAGACATACCCCTATCCTAGAATTGTGGATAAGACAATTGTGTTAATCAAAATTAATGCAAATATAAAGGACATTCAGTAAAATATTCCTACGACCCTCCTCAAAAAACAAAGCTATGATCTCAACATTCCTCATGAGTGGTATCTTTATAATAATACACCTTAAAATCTGGAAACTTCTTCCAATGAAATCCACGCATGCCTGAGCTCCTCTACACTTACTGGGTTATGGTGCTTTTATGATGGTTTATGACCATA
Organism: Zapus hudsonius; assembly: GCA_004024765.1. Classification (NCBI taxonomy): domain Eukaryota; kingdom Metazoa; phylum Chordata; class Mammalia; order Rodentia; family Dipodidae; genus Zapus; species Zapus hudsonius. The sequence goes on along the minus strand of PVHP010040107.1, from coordinate 8,766 downwards.
CGTGAAGATCTGAATTCATTCACATGAGAGTTGCTCATAAAGCATGGCTTAATCTTGGACCTCTGGAGGAGTTCTACGTGAAGTCAGCAAAATAAATAAATAAAAACACTGTTATGAAGCCAACTATTGTGGAGATAAAAAATTGCAAAGCTGGAAACACAGACTGAATATTTTCTCCTCTGTGAACTTGGAGGCTCAATGCACAGAGCTTACAATTAGACAAATTGGTTCAGGGTATCACATTTCTCTAAGGACTGTTAATATTAACTGAGAGAGATGTAACAGTGAGGATGAAATCCAACCAAGATTTGGAACTCAGGTTTTTAGGAAGTTCATGTGTGTTATGAATGACTTTCATTTCTCTATCATTTAAAAGATTTTCTCTCCATATCCATTTTCTTTGAGGCATAAATGATTCATGGAAGACTATTTTATCAATAATAAGCACACACTTCAGTGAAATTAATTGACTTTACATTATTATGAAATTATCATCACTTATCTCACTAATTATTCATTTTAAAAATTAGACCATAATAATAATTTTCAATCATTTTGAAAACTTACAAGAACTGGTATACCTTATATACACCTTGATTCAACTGTATTAAATTGATCCATAAACAGTGCATAGACCTCAGTAATGTACACAGTTGTCACATTTACGCTGAATTCCTTCATCTACATCTTGAGGTTCAAAATCCTTAAAATGTCTGAGGGCTTCCTTACAATGGATAAGTCTCTACACCTGTAATAAACATTGGAATGCACTTTGGAAAAGAAAACTAAAAATTAATCTTCACCTATGAATCCTAATTTCTGCATCATATCATTTTTAGTTTCCTGTTCTTTTGTTTTTCATATTTCATAATGGTATAAAAGGTATCACACTCTGCTGGGATTGCAAACTCATTAAAACCACAATGGAAAGCAGTTTGGACACTTCTGAACTGAATGGACATAGAGCTACCAATAAAAAAATTTGATAAGATCTCCAACTCATTGTTCCAGTCACTGGCTCCTTCCCTCATGGAGCTGTTTACCAGAGACCCAAGAGAGCAAAAACAAGACGGGATTCTTTTTAAGCTCTTGACTACTCAACCCAGGCCAAAGGTAAGATCTTATTGTTGAAGAAACCACAAAAAGCCATCAGCACCAAGAGACCCTGCCAGGACCAGAATGGTAACCGGCTCCCAGATGTTAGCTAGTGCAGTGCTTTATGGCATTGCATAACCTGCCAGGGGAAATTGGTCATTGATAATTAGAGAAGACAGAAACCACTGATATAAAATGCAGTCTCTTGCCTTGAGTAGGCTGAATACATTTCCTTCCAGGAGAGAGCAGTGAACCAAAAAGGGATCGCTTGTGCAGTGGAGGTGCCAAAGCCTAGGGGAGGTAATCCACAGCTTTTAATTTGGCCAAGTTATCCATTCAATGACAAGGAGCCCTTAACTGGAATTGGGACTCAGGGCTGTGATAGTTTGAATAGATGTCCCCAATAGAATTTATTATAATTGTGCTTACTACAATTGTGAATTGTCTCCTGCCTTCTGGCTGGAAAAGTGCCTGGGGTCTGGCCCTGAGGCATTTCTAAATTGGATGCAAAATTCTAGGGATACATATGCAAAAGAGCAGCCTGAACTCAAGTGTGGCAATCCTCCTGTGTTGTGAGTTATAGTATGAGTTGCTTGCTTGCTTTTGGAGGTGCTGGGCCTCTGTCTATCTGCTTAGATCTGTGAAATGGGGCCAGCCATTTTCTTCATTTTTTGACACTTCCCCTGCATCTGTTATTTCAATAAATACATTCCTCCCCAAAATTGTGCCTGGTTTGAAGATTCGTCTCAGCAGTGTGTGGCAATTTAGAAATTTCTATCTCAGTTAACCTATTCTGATCTCACTCTCCGATAGAGATTCTTTGTATTTTTTTAGAAGGCAGCAAGAGTGCCATGGCCTTTCCAACCCTACCAACAAGCCACAAGTCAATGTTTGACATCCTGGCAAGAGATGAGCCACTCCAGTCTTACTGTGAAGGCACCACATGAAACCAAACAGAGTATTGGGATAAGCAAGAGACCTATAACCACAGCCAATCAGTCAACCCAGGATAAGGCAGCAAAACAGACACCAGTGATTTTCAACATAACCTAAAGCAGAAGTACAGAGGCCCCTAAGACCTCAATAATAAAGCAGTCTTAATACTCACCCATCATGACCCAGGGAATTGAGTGGAAGAGGGGGCAGACAGAATGTTAGATCCATAGTTGAGGAGATTTTCCAGAGACATTGTTCTCCTCAATATTAACATGCAAAGTGGGGTGGAACCACGTTTATTCCTAGGCTATCCATAACCCACTACCTCATGGACTGATCAAGTCTGTCCATGGAGAAGGATACTGTTTTCACTTCTATGTTAAAATACTGATGCTAATTATTTAGGGAGAAAAAGTGTTTTTTTTTTTTTGATAAAGTGATAATACTGTAGTGTGGTGAGTAAATGAAAACACAACTAGGGCAGACAAGTGTGGGACCCTGCTGAGAGGCACTGAGGACACAGGGTTAAAGGAAAGCTGAGACTGGTCTGAAACCTCTATTATCTCTTCCTGAGACCTGCAGGAGTTTTGACAGTTTCCTTCCCTCCCCAAACGTCAAACCACCTGGTAGGCCCCATCAAACCATGTTAAGTCCAGACACTTCAAGCCCTGAGTTTATTGGTGTTCACATAATTCAGCTATAAGGCAACACCAAGCTCAGACAATGAGAATGTTTGAAGGTCACAGCTCCTCTACAACCAGTGCCATCTGTTACATGCCTAAAGTTGCATAACTTTCACCACCTGGGGCTGAGAAAGTGCCTCCCAACTTATCTATGCCAACCAGACATAGACAGGTTACTGGCCCCTGCCAATCCTTTCATGAGAAATCCACAGTCTACCCTGCCCCCACCAATCCCCTTGCTGCTTATGCCCCTGCCTCTCCTTTTCCCTCCTAAATAAAAACACCCTTCCCAAACTAATAAATGAGCTGTTCACTGCAACTACCTCCTCTGAGTTCTTCCTCTCATTGGCTCACCACTGTCCCAAGACCTTGTCCACCCAGCTGCGTGGATGAACTGGAGTGTTAGTGTACCATGCCCCCCCAAGTAATCCATGGACAATAGACAAGAAGACACATATCGCATATGAAGCCAATTTTTGTTATTTCTGAAAATCTTCATATATGTTCTAATCAATGAAAACAGAAATCATGTGTTTAAAATCTGTATTTGATGAAAACTTTTCAAACTATGCTGACAGAAGTTGAGATAGACTATGCATGTTCCACATTCAATGATTTATTACATTTCTATTATGAACTAAATTAAATCATTTCATTTTTAAGGGAGATCATTAAATACAGATGGCTGGATAGTGACTGTGGGGCAAATAAAAATGGAGTAATTTTAGTTACAATATTAAGGATTAGGCTCTAAAATACTGAGATGTTCAGGATGTGAAGAAAGAAGCAGAATATCCTGAGTTTCAGTGTTAGTGAATTTTAATGTAAAATGAAGCATGTAATAACAAAGCAGGTGGGAAATACAACCACGGCTTCAGGTGTTCTCATTCTGCATGGCAAGATAATTATTGAGGAAGAGTTCTAGGGAGAAGCATAGCAGAAGAAAACCTACATAATGCAGATGGATATTGTGATGGTTAGGTTTTGTTGTCAACTTTACCTTTTTAGTATCCTTGGGTAGGTCTCTGAGGTTGTTTACAGGAAGGTGGCCCTCTCAGTAAGTGGGTGGGATGTAAGGAAGCTCATGGGAGCTAGAAATGAACACCTTTTCTTGGGAGGGCAGTGCAGGAAAATTCCAGAAACTCATGGAGTCAACAAGTCTGGAAAAGGCTTGTAAGACTCTACCATAAAGAAGTATAAAAGGGGAAAAAAATTCTCTCTGCCCCTGGCTCTTTGATGTTGTGTGTGTGGTGCTGGTGATGAGTTTTATCTCTGTGCTTAGAATGTGAAAAGGGGAGAAAGCCTCTTTTACCATATGGAACTTCCTCTGGATCTGTAGTTTCAATAAATCTGTTCCTTCCATGGTGACTAGTTTAGAGGTTCATTTTAGCAGGATATGGCTGACTAGAATAGATGTGATTTAGAAGGAAAATGTGTTTTAAAATGATATTTAATAAAATCACATCACCGGATGCTATAAAGTGAATTTTAATTTAATACATTTGAAGTTAAAATTCACCATCAACTCGATGGTCTATTACATTTTCACCCTAGACAAGGTCAATACATCTGGCCATAGTGATGATACATATTAAACAGTATTTTAATTCCAATAGCAACTAAACTAGAAGACCACTGACTGAGCCCATTAACATGGCCTATCTAAAATATGTCTGATAAATTATTTTAAGGAAAATATTAATTTGTTGAATTGATGTTAATTATTGCATATGACTAGAGAGGTTTTTCTTTCACTGGGAGGCCAGAGATATAGCTGAGAAACCATAGTAAATGCCTACTGCCCTGGGCACATTGAATATCCAGGTTACCACAGATGATAAAATAATAATATTTACTAAATCTATTGAAGATGTGGTGAAGATTGCAACATTCAACTATAGAACCTAGATTTATATAAAACACTTAAAGGCATAAAAATAAACTGAGCAATGAGAGAGGACTTTCATGTCTAGATAAAAGTTTATTTTCAATGCCCATGAAAACATGCATGGAACATAATAATAAGATTATATGGTCCTCCAGTATAGCCTCCTCAAAGCATCTTTAATATCCCTGTTTCTAAGGCTGTAGATGAAAGGATTAAGCATTGGGGTAATAACTGTGTACATTATTGAGGCCATAAAATTATTTCTGGGGGCAGATGATATAGCTGAAGTAAGATACACTCCAAGGCTTGTTCCATAAAACAGGCAAACAACTGACAAATGAGACCCACACGTAGAGAAGGCTTTAAACTTCCCACCTGAGGATGAAACCCTCAAGATAGAAGCAATGATTTTATAATAGGAGAAAAGGATTCCACATATGGGAAAAAAACCAAACAAGGAACCAGTAAGATATGTGACTATGTCAATGATCAAAGAATCAGAACAGATTAGATTAAGGATTTGAGGAGGATCACAGAAGAAATTAGCAATTTCAACATCCTTGAAGTAGGAGAATTGTAGAGCAATCAAACTGTGTAGCTGGGAGTCCACAAGGCTAATAAAAAAACAGACCAAAACCAAAAAGAGACAGAGGCTAGGGTTCATAATGCCTGGGTAGTGCAGAGGGTAACAGATGGCCACAAACCGGTCATAAGCCATCACAGTCAGAAGCATGTCATCCATACATCCAAAAACAGCAAAGATAGACATCTGTGCCAGGCAACCTGCATAGGAGATGACTCTGCTGTGAGTTTGGATATCCATAATCATCTTGGGGACTGTGGTGGAGATGAAGCCAATGTCAGCCAAGGACAGGTTGGAGAGGAAGAAGTACATGGGGGTGTGGAGGTGGGAGTCTGAGCTGATGGCCAGGATAATGAGAAGGTTCCCAAGCACTGAGACCAGGTACATGGACAGGAACAGTCCTAAGATGATGGGCTGCAGTTCAGGATCATCTGTGAGCTTCATGAGGTAGAATTCTGGGACTCGTGTTAGATTCTTTGGACATCTTTTCAAAAAGAATTTGTATACAAGTATGTATATAATTATTTAATTGTATAATGTGTGTAGATATATATGTATTTAAATTAATTTTATATAACAATAATGTCATATTGTCTATGTATATCTGTATATAGCCAAAATTTAATGTCTGCATTATATCTTTTGCATTTTTGGGTTTTGAGTAAACTTGCACTAGCCTTTAATTGAAAGAGATCTTCCTGCTTCAATCTCACAAATGTTGAGAACACAGGTTTGTTTTATCACTATTGACTATATATGCTATGAAATCCATCATGACTACTTGAGGTCTATAAGCCTTCAACAGCATTTTAACATTGAAAAAACCAGTCTCCTCCAATCTCTTGTGTTGTTGACCTTCGTGAGTAAACATTTACTTTAGTCATATTTGAATCAACAAAGCTGGAGTCCAAGAGTATACAACAAAGCCTATACTTTTAAATATAATTACTAATAAAAATAAACTTTAACTTTAATAATGAAAAAATCTCTGTCATAAGAGATTAAGAAATGCTCAAAAATTACCCATGTTAAACTAACAGGTTTTGCAATTTCCGATGAATTGAAACTTTTATATATATCATTGCCACTAGGAAGGTGTTCATTATAGTTAGTTTCACATTACTAGGACAAACTTCCAACCAGACACGGCTGGTGGGAGGAAAGAAGCTTATTTCTGGCTTACAGAGTCCAGGGGAATCACTTCAATGGTGGAAGAAGGTATCTTCCTTTCATTGATCTAAGCAGAAAGAAACAACTATAGCAAGCAAATACCAACACCAGCAAGCACAAAAACTACCAGACATCAAACTGCTCTCTTCACAATGCAGCCCATTGCCAAAACATTTGATTACCTGCCATAACTGAAAGGTAAAACCCTATTGCTGAAGACACCATAAAATGTGGTAAGAGGACATTAGAATTCCATGCTGGAATTAAAAGGGAAAGAGCTCCCTCTTAGCTAGCACTATAAGTGCTAGAAAATCTTCTAGGAACCACTGAAAAACAAAGGTAACCAACAGCATAAATAAGTAGGGGACCCTGATGATTATTAAATCAAGCAGCCATATGAGAGTTAACACTTGTGTGTTTGGTGCATACAGCCTCTGTGTACATAGCACAATATCTATATCCAATCAAATTAATCAACGTTGATATTTGATTTTAAAACAATTTTGACAACTAAATAATGCTTAAAATAGTATAAAGGATATAGAATATCACCTTACAAAGGGATGTAATTTACTTTATAAATTTATTATTTTATGAAAACGTTTCCAAAATATTCTCAAGTATTGAGAGAGAAAGAGAGAGAGCGAGAGCGAGAGAGAGAGAGAGAGAGAGAGAGAGAGAGAGAGAATATTGGCATGTCAGTGTCTCCTTCCACTGCACATGAACTCACTCCAGACACATGCACATCTTTATGCACCTGGCTCTATGTGGGCACTGGGGAGTTGAACCCAGGTTGCCAGTCTTTGCAAGCAGGCACCATTAACAAACAAGCCATCCCCCAAGCCTGAAAATAATTGATCCTCTCTCCAGATCACACAAGTAAGAATTTCCAAATATTTAAGTGGATGAAGGGTGGTTGTTTGAATATCAGAAAATGATGATATTTTAGTTTTTTTTTGTTAATCACATGTGTTTAGTGTCCCTAGTAAAAATTCAGTTCCCATCCTTTACATCTTCTTATTAATAAGACAAGCCATTAAAATATACATGAACTCTATTCACTCATAGTCACTTACCAAAAAATGTCATCTTACATAAGGAATTACATTTCTGTTTTCCTGAGATGAAGAGAAATGCCCAGAGAACGATATTTTCTCCCATAAACGTTGTGATGTGTCAAGGTACATAGAATCCAAGCCAATCAACCTAATTTTCTATGCACATACTATTGAAATTGGGAATATTAAGAGATGTCTACTCAACATTGTGGCACCTAAAAGATGTCTGGAACTTATTCACCATTGGATCATTGTTTTTCTCAAAAAATAAAACAAGGGTCATATGTGGTGGCACCTGCCGGGACTGGGAGGCACAGGTAGGAGGAATGCCATAAATTTAAGGCCAACCTGAGACTACTTACTGAATTCCAGGTCAGCCTGGGCAAAAGGGAGATCCTACCGCAGAAAAGCAAAATAAATAAATATTAATAAGTAAACAAATAAGTCAATCTTCATTAAAATATTGACTCCATTGATAAATACAACTGCCAAAGGACAGTGTAGTTGCAATGGTGTTTACTTGAAATGTATCTGCACCCAAAATATGGAATTAATTACTTCTCTGATTCTATATTTTGTGATTTTTTTCATACAAAGTAGAAAATCTGATGTGATAATTTAAAAAAAATAGTTTTTTTTTACAAGATTATCTCTCTGTGTAGTCTAGGCTTGCAATAAATACTCAGTCTTCCTACCTCCACCTTCTAATTTCTGGGATTTCACATTTGTTACTTACCTTCCATGCATGCTATTCTTTAAATTTGGATTTCTTATATGATATTTAATGAAAATATGAACAAAGGTTTTAACTGTAGACAATGAACTTTTGTAACTTGCTACTTATTCTATGTGTTATTCTGAAAAGGGATGAAGGACCATATGTGAAGTACCAAGAATTTTAACAAAAGGTAATTTTTGCCTCATTTTATATGAGCAGAAATATTTTTATAATCAAAAGTAGAATAAAGTAATGTTTAAGAGAATTCTTTACCTTCTCTTCTCCTAGACTAAGCAGGTATCATATATGAAAGTGAGCAGATACTATCTAAATAAACACCAATTAAGTGTAGAGACAAAAAGTATACACTTACACCCAGACATAGGGGGAAAATTTAACTGTACACAGCCAGAAATTTGGGTTTTATGATATAATGATGAAAATACATGCCTAATGTTTACTATATTAACTTTTGTTAAGCCATGCTTTCATGCAGAAAATCATCTGTTTTACATAGAACAGTGCTCAGTATCTGATTCTTCCTTCCCCAATTTAGTGGAACAAACTAGACATTCCCTCAGAAGAAAATGCTGAGTTTCAGAAAGAAAAACTTGTGTCATGTCACAGAAATAACT
>PVHP010040106.1:0-16027 GCA_004024765.1 Zapus hudsonius | reverse complement strand
TTATTGTCCATAATGAGTTACATTATTTAGTGGGCAGACAATGAGTTGTTATCCCCAATTCTCCGATACTCCCCCTCTCCCGTCCCCAACCAGCTGGATGTCCTCCTCCGTGGGTCATCTGGATCAGTCCTTGTGACGAGACCATGGATAGCCTAGTATTCAGCCAGGTTCCCCTGGCCCTAGTATGTTGTTACTGAGGGGTGCCATGCCTCTGGATAGTCTCCCCCACCACGGCTCTCACAATCTTTCCGCCCCCTCTTCCGCACAGTTCCCTGAGTCGTGGTGGATGAGTATTAAGCCAATAATTTTTTTTAAAGGGGGCAATGTTTGGTCCATAGAACCAGCCACATACTTTTGAAGGCTCAGTACTTAAAATGTGAACCTCTTCGTTTAGAAATTGTTACACATTTTGGGATGAGTAGCAGAACATTAAAGTGAGCCTGTAGGGGGGGGGGGAACGACACTGCAATACCCATGAAGAGACAGTCCTGGATTCTAACTGCTTGTGGAGTGTCACTATCCTCCGGCCCTCCCCTCAGATGAACTGTGCACTTGTTGGGGAGCACCTAGGGCCTGCTCCAGGAAAGGTGAAGAGAGGGTGTCTCAGTGTGGACAGGCCAGGAGCAGCAGAGGGATGGACCAATGACCAGCAGAGCACTCCCCCAAGAAGCCCCTCCAGAACCAGGGGCGTACCTCAGAGCTTCCCTCTGCCTTTCATAACCCCAGGAACTCACCCCCTCCCACCAGGCCACTGGGTGGTCTGGGCACATGTGGTCACATTTAGATGTTGATTGAAGCAAAATTGTTATAAGATTAGAACAGTTAAGGCAACTTTAATTTCCACTACATTACTGGGATTTTTGAAGATGGAGCTGAGAGATCCCCTGGGGTGGAAGTGGGGGAAATGGTGGGGGCTGCAGAAAGGGGTCTCCATTTCCTCAGCTCTGGAAGAGTGGCCCCTGGCAGCCAAAATGGAAGAAGGTGGAAAGCTAGACAGAGGAAAAGACTTCCCAGGAATCTCAGAACTAGGAGTCCGGTCCTCTAGCAGATGTGGGAATCAGCGGCAGCGGGTGGAGCAGGAATTTACCAGCACCACACCCCCTCACTAGACTATTTGCATGCCGCTGGCCACACATCTGTGCAAACATCCTTCTCCTCAGCCTGCCAGACAGAAGGGTGGCAAACAGGAGGGTCCCATCCAGGTTCTCCACAGTCTCCAATTGGGGTGGCTGGAACTGGAGGGTTTTTTTTACTGATAGAACAAGACAGAAATTTGGAAGAAATGGGAGAGCCGTGGTAGCAGTAATAAGGATTATTAACTCATGTTGTGGTTAAAAGTTGGTGATAATGATTCCTTATCAGCCTTGATTACCTGTGAGCCATTACTATGTGCCAGGCTTTTACCAAGCACCAATTGTCTTTTTTCCTCTCTCTCCCCTCCCCTTGCTCCGGTTTAAACAGCATTTATTTCTCAGAGTTCTGAAGGCTGGAAGTCTGAGATCAGGATGAAGGTCTTCTTGTTTTACAGATTAATTTCTCCTTGTATGCTCATGTGGTGAGGGACCCTATAGCATGCATAGTGCCATAGGGGAAGATTTGGGGAGCCAGCTCCTTCCTTCCCAGCTAGGTGACCATGGGCAAGTCAGATAACAGTGTGCATGGGAAGCGCTGTGAACTACCCAGGAAGCCAGCACGAGTCTCTACTTTCACGTCTGCCAAGTGGGGATCGTAATAATACCAGTCTCACTGGTGTTGTAAGGGTTAAACTAGTTAATTCAGGTACAGTGCTCAGATGCCTGGTGTGGATCAGAGCCCCTGAGTATTAGCTGCTGTCATTAGGGATGGTCTCTGTAGTTATTTCTCTTTTACAGAGGAGGAATTTGAGGTTTTGAGAAATGAGGTCACTTGCCCACAGTCAGAGAGGCAGCATTAAGCTCCAAACCCAGGTCTGCTTGACTCCTTGGCCCACTCTCTGAACCACGAGGCTGGTGCCTGCACTTGCACTGCCAGGGGCTGGCGAGAAAGGTTATGTGCCTTGTCTGCTTCAGCTTAACCACCTTCCTCTTTGTTACTTCTCATCACCAGATGCTGACCAAGTGGGCCTGACTGGTGGACTGGGCAACCTGGCCTAGCCCAGAGGTGACCCTTGGGCCAGTCTGCAGTCTCTGGCTTTAGGAAGCCTTCTTGGTTCAGTAAATGGACAAGGTAACACAGACATGAGGTCATGCCAAGGCTATCTCAGCCTGTATTGGGGTCTGAGTATCTGGGGCTCACCTGAGGTGGGAGAAGCTCTTTAGGACCAGTGAGACCTAGGGGCCACAGCATCTGGCAAGAGATAAGGGTCCAGGCTGCAGAGCATTGGAAAAGGGAGCCGCTGGGAATTGTGCGTGTCACTGGGAACTAGGTCTGAGGACCTCAGGAGAGGTGGAGGGGGTGATTTGGAAGACTCATGGATGAGATCCAATTTGGGGGCAGTTTGCATTTGAGTGAGGTTTGCGCTTGTAGCTCATGGGAGTCTCTTCCCCAGCAGCGTGCCCCTCACTTGTCCCCTCCCCTGGCCCAGCTGAGTGTTTTAGGTGGAGTAACAGCAGAACCTGGTTTTCAAACCAGTTGTGGGTGAACACCCTGCCAGTGTCCTCTTAGCTACTCTGCTGTCCAGTGCCCCTCCCCCCATCAACCTTCCTCAGGCAGGACCCCAACTACACTATAGACCCCTGGCAATCCCCCAATTTGAGGGGTGGGATGGAGTAATCCCAGACTCTGGGGGTGGGTGAGGATGAGAGGCCTCACTGAGGAGTGGCGCGACTGGTGTGTACCTTGGCAGGGGGACAGCAAAGTGGGAGGCCCTTGGAGGGCATGAGGAAGGAGGGGGAAGGGTGACAAGAACCCTGGGCTCTCCCTGCTCCTTTTCTGGACTTGTGGAAAGCTTGACTCCTTCCAGGTTATATACAGAAACCTTCATCCCAACCCTTCTCCCTGCCTTAGTTTACCTAAACTTCCCAGTGCCACCTCCACCTCCATCCCTGGGGTGTTCCTTTAGCCTCTGTAGCCTGGTGACTTACTGTTCCTGTTCTCAACTCCAACTGTCCCCATCTGTAACTGCTCCTTCCCAAAGGGCAGCTTTTCTATAAGACTTGGTCCTGTGGGCCTCCCTAGCCTTCTAGACCATGGCTGTACCTTCAGAGACACTGCTCTCCTGGTTAGTCCACCCCCTCAGCCACATCTCTGTGCTTCCATGACCTTCCCTTCTGCCTGCACTTGGATGATCCATTTGCATCCTAACACAGTCTGCACTGTTTCCTGGGGTTCCTCCACACACCCCCCATAGCAGCAGGTGCCGGCTGTACGGGGAGGACTGTCTCCAGCCCAGAACTCTCCCTTCCCTTCTAGATCCATGGTAGCCCCCTTGACTCACACCACCCTCTTTCTCCTGGACCAAACCACTCCCAGGCCTAACCAGAAACCCAACCCAACCGCTGCCATTACTAGCTGTGCCCTCTGTCTAGACCCTCGTCCTCAATATCCAAACCCCGCCTGCTCACTGCCTCAGCCCCTCTCACATGGGATCCTCCTTCCAACCCTACGTCCAGTTCCTTGCGCCATGCTTCGCTACCCCCTGCCTCTTACTTGCTCCACACAGTAGTGTGTGTGCATGGTAGAAAGCAGAAATCTGGTTATTCTAGAGTCTTCCATGGCTCCCCATTTTCCTAAAGGTAAAATCTAACCAACCCTCTGCCTGCCTCAGTGGCCAGATGGACCCAGTACCCTAAAGTCGAGGAGCCCATCTCCACTGCCTCTGCCACCCCCTCCCCTCAGTCTTCCAGGCTGAGCCAAGGTCACTGTTTTTTGGGGGGTTTTTTTGGAGGGTGGAGGGCCGGGGTCTGCGGGGCTCCGAGAGGTAGGCCGGCCTCGCGCGGGGACGGGGCGGGGCGGGGCGGGGCGCGCGCCTTGGCTGCGGCGGTGGAAACACAGCCGCGCGTCCGTCCGTCCGTCCCCCCGCCCCGCCCCGTCCGCGTCCCCTCCCGCCGTCCGTCCGCCTCACTGGGCTGCGGCGCGGGGCTGTGGGCACAGCGACTCGGAGCCCCGGCGGCGCGGACCCCGACGACGACGACCCCGACGACGACCCCGGCCCGGAGCCCGCGCCGCCCCGGCCGTCCTCGAGCGCGGGAGCACCGCCCGGCCGGCCGCCCTGCAGGTAAAGGCGGGCGGTGGGCGCAGGGGCGCGGGCTGGGGGGCTCCCAGGACCACCCCGGACAGGCTTCCTCAGAGCCTACGGGACTGCAGCCCCGGAGCCTCGGACCCCGGCGAGGTGATGGGACCTGGGACGGGATGGATCACTCCCGCTAGGACATCTAGAGCCCACCAGTTCCCCGCGCCCCGCTTCTCCACCCTGGGACCCCTCCTCACCCCTTGCTCTCCGGACAGTGGCCGGTGGAATCCCCGATGACATGGCTCAGGGCCTGTCACTTCACTTCACCTGTAAAATAGGGACAGCAAGCACTCCTCTGTGGAAGGGGGTGAGAGAAGTAAGGGGCCTCAGAGCCCCCTCATCTCCATCCTTGCCCTCTTTTCCTCATCTTTCAGCTTGACTCGTGGATGACCTCCCAGTTACCTGGGTTTTCTACTTCTGCCCCAAGTCCCTCCGATTCTGGGTACCCTGGAAGCCCCTACCTGACCCTGGAGATTGAAGTTCTGACGAATTTCTGCACCCCCCACTCCCATTGAGACTTGTAGGGACGGAGGGGGCAGTGCCTGGCCAAGGGCTGCTGGGGTCCCAGACCCTCAGGACAGTCTGAGACACACACATCCTAGGTGGAGGACAATTATTCAGCCTGAGGGACAGAGGAACTGCACTGGGAAGGACACCCACCCTCTGCATGTGTGCTAGGTTCCTGACACAGAAGCCCCCTGAACTCCTGCAGAGTGCCATGGCATCCCAGAAGTCTTCCTGGCACCTGCCTGACACAGCAAAGCAGCCTCCCAGAAGCTGCAGGGGGCCATGAAGCAGGGATAATGGGGGGTCCACAGCTGGAGTCCCTCTCTGGGAACTGCGCTAAAATAGAAGAACCTTACTATCCTGAGCATAGGACAGGGTTAGGGGAGGGCTTGGAGGAATTGGGAGTCTGGGAGGGACCTGAGAGCTGGTAGTGCTGGGCAGGGGCATAGATGCCAGGCTTGCCTCCTGCTGGGCTGGTGAACATCCGCAGACTGTTGGACCCACAATTCTTCAAATCACTGATACACACTGTAGTCCACATAACCACACTCCCTTCCACAGAGTCACACACAATCGCATACTAAATCAAACATTCATTAGACACACACGTGCACGCTTCCCTGCTGAAACACACACCACCACAAATGCTAAAACAATGACAAGGACATCCTGACTTCTGTAGACACACAGCAGGTCCCACATGGCCCAGCCAGACTGTCGAGCACTCCGCTCACACCCTACGTGCTCACCAGAGTCTCTCTCTCTGGTTTCACTTTGTCTACCTACCTCAGTGAACATGTTTTCATTCTAGCCCACAGGAAGGAAAAGAAAAAAGGAAGGGAATGTGTCTGTTAGCAAGACGGAAGGGAAAAATACCAAATAGTACTCAGCTTGAGCCCCCAAACCCTACTGTTTCCCCTGCTCTGGGCCCCAGCCAGACCAAAGGATGGCTGAGCCTGGCTTCTCTGCCCTGATGGCCCCCAGTTCTTTCCAGAGCTCCCAAGTGGCAGGCATGGGCCTTTTAGTAGGGAAGTAGGTTATGTCTCATGAGCTGGTCGTAAGTTACAACATTTGGGTGGGAGAACCGGAGAAGCACAGCGGTCTCTCATATGGGGTGCAGCTGTGGTCTCAAGGTGCCTCTTGAGGTATGTGAATGGGGGTGCTGTGCAAGCCAGGGCTGTGGCAGGGAGGTTGGGGATGCCAGCATCCAAGGTGACGGTCTAAGGATTTCAAGGACAAGATAATGTGAATTTTGTCAGGAAGGGTGAGTGGGAACTTGGCTGACAGAGAACCCCAAGTGTAGAGGTGTGGAGGTAGGAAGCTATACAGTCTTGGGTACAAGGAGAGGGGATCTACTACTTTGAGGTCAGATTTCTGAGGACCTTGTCCAGAAACAGGGTGTAAGAAGCTGAGTGATGCAAGCTGGGAGTCAATGGCTGCTCTGAAACCAAAGACAAAGGGGGAACCATCTTCCAGGCTGGGAGAACTTGGAGGAGGCTGGGCAGTTTGAGGAGGAAGGTGAAGGTGGCTGAAGTGAGTGGTTCCCATGGGGATATGAGGAAGAAGTTGATGGAGATGAGTGAAAATAGAGAGTGGTTGTGGGGTAAAGAGAGAGCAGGCTGGAAGCCCTGCACTGGGCCCTGGGGCCCTGGGGCCTGTCTCCAAAGGAGACAGGTGCAAGAGAAGCAAGAGTTTGTCCCCAGAGCCTTATAAACCATTGCTGGGCCTGGGCTGCATGTGGCCATGAGTTGGGTGTGTTGTCTGAGCTCTGGGTACAAAGCAGGACATTAGTGCATTAGCTGTCGAGGCTGTCCGTGCTCTCAGGAAGAGAAGTCTAGACCTCACTTCTCATGTAAGTACTCTACTCAATAACTGATCGAACCACTGGAACCATAGACCTCACTTCTCTGTGGTCATTTCCAGGATTGTTAAGGGTGTGGACAGCAGGGCTTGAGCGAAGAGAACATATACAGTGTGAAGAGATGACTGGCAGGGTCCAAATCTGCCTCTGTTTTCCTGTGAACAAGAAAGGAAGGTTAATTCTTATTTTCAGGGGATTTTGCCTGTGGAGAGGTGGAGGTGAGGGTTGTTTCCAGGTAGGTCACTCTCATCATGCGGGCAGCTTCTAGGACCTTTGCTCAGATTTCTTTTCTTTTCTTTTTTTTTTTTTGTTTTTTCGAGGTAGGGTCTCGCTCTAGTCCAGGCTGACCTGGAATTCACTCTGTAGTCTCAGGGTGGCCTTGAACTCACAGCGATCCTCCTACCTCTGCCTCACGAGTGCTGGGATTAAAGGCATGCGCCACCACGCCTGGCTCTTTGCTCAGATTTCTGATCAATGTGCATCCCACCTCTCTGATTGGATCCTGAAGAATTCTGGGGAAGGCTGGGCTTGCTTTCATCCAGATTCTTGGCAAGTTTTGAATGGAAGACTAACTGGCCCCATGCACCCGGGACAGGTGGTATTCCTGCTCTTGGAGGGGATGAAGGGTAGGGAGAGCCAGGCTGGCATCACTGGCCACTCAGAGATGGGATTAGGAGATTTGGGGAAAGATCACCTGAGGTCATGCAGCAGCCCGAGCAGGGGCCAAGATCCTGGATTTCCGGAAGAGGCTACATTCCTTCATAGGCCCATCAAGACCTTTGTGTGGGTGGAGGGAACCTCACCATGCTACCTGAGACTAATTTCAATTCCTCTTTCCATCCCTTAAAAGAAGATGAAAAATTTACTGGACACCTACCTGCATCAAGTCCCATATTCATGTCTCACTGAATCCTTGAAGCAGTGACCCATCTAACAGAGAGGGAGGTCCAATGAGGTCAGCAGCCCACCTGTTTGCTGACTCATACCCCCCGGTCTGTGAGGGATGCCCAGCTGTAGTCAGTCCTCACTGACCTCTTGGCTGCTGCCCTTTCCATGGCTCAGCTTTAGGAAAAGGAGCAGAGACTTGGCTTTGAGTATCCTCAGTGTGCCAGACATCTTCATAACAAGAGATTTTTTTTTTGGTGGGGGGGGGGCAGGAGAGAGAGCAGCAGCCCCCCAAAGGTCAAGTAAAACTTCGAGAAGTGAGGAAGTCTGGGCAGTGTCTTCCAGTACCTCAGACCCCAGTGACTGTTGAGAGACAACAGATTCTTTGAGAAAAGGCCTGAGCCCAGGATCCTGTCCTTGGCTCTCAGTTCTGGCTCTCCTGCTGTGTGACCTCAGTGACCTTCCCCCCCCCCCCAGATGGGCCAGTGACACTGGTCTGACCCTCCCTGTAGCCTATGGGGAGGAGAAAGGAGACTATGGGGCCATATCTCCTCTCCTGCAAGATCTTTATGTAGTGCAGGCTGGCCTGGAACTTGCTGTGTAACCTAGGCTGACCATAATCTCACCTCCTAAATGTGGGATTGCAAGCGTCTGGCTGAGACCAACATTTTTGGCCACCATTCCATCCAGTGTTCTAGCCCTGATGACCTGGAAGTTCTCCCTCTGTCTAGCCTCTTCCTCTCCCATCCTGCTGGCTGCCAGAAAGCTTTCCTGGGCTTTTCAGGCCAGGCTCCCTGAAAGGCGACCACGCTCAGCTAGTGGCAAACATTCTTTTCATAGTTCCTAGAGCACAGCAAATCCGATGCTTAGCCAGGAATGCAGAGCCCTCTCCTGCAGTGGCAAAGGGACTTGGGAGGGGGTAGAATCCCTGGGGGTCAGGCAGGCAGGACTGAGGGGGTGCCGGAGTATCCCCACCAGCACTGTGCCTCAGCTGGGGGAGCAGAGAGGTGGGTATCTTTGGATTCACTTAGCTTGGCTCTGAGCTCTGGATCTTTCCCTAGCTAGCTGGTGAACTTGAGCAAATGACTTCTGTGCCTTTTTTTTTTAATCTCTAAAATATAGCTTATACTACCTCACGGGGCTGCTGGCAGGTGTCATGGTAGCAATATAATATAGTGAACATATACTGAGTTCCTGTATGCTGGTCCACTCATTCTAAATTCAGTATTCAGAATTAATTTGAGGCCCCCTGTGGTGGTGCACGCCTTTAATCCCAGCACTCTGGAGGCAGAGATAGGAGGATCACCGTGAGTTCGAGGCCACCCTGAGACTACATAGTAAATTCCATTCAGCCTGGACTAGAGAGAGACCCTACCTCGAAAAAAAAAAAAACTACAGAATTAATTTGTATTAATCTTCACAAAAGCTCTTGGAAGTAGAAATTGCTCCCATTTCATTGATGAATAAGTTGAGAAGGTGGGGTCATGTGTTGGGATAAGAATGCATGCATTGCTGCCGTGGTGGCCACACCTGTCATCCCAGTTCTTAGGAGGAACAGGCAGAATTGTTGGGAGTTTGAGGTCAGCATGGGCTACATAGCAAGATCCTTCTCAAAAAAAATAATTACAATAAAACCAGGTGTGGTGGCACATGTCTTTAATCCCAGCACTTGGAAGACAAAGGCAGGAGGAGGATCCGAGTTCAAGGTCATCCTTGGCTACATAGAAAGTTCAACTTTGAGGGGCTCAGGAGCAGAGTGCTGGGTAAGAGCACTTAAGAAAACAACCCTACATACAGGGTTTGGAGGTGATTCTCTTAGTTCATGAGTGTAAATCTCTGTGTGTGTGTGTGTGTGTGTGTGTGTGTGTGTGTGAGAGAGAGAGAGTGCATGTAGAGGTCAGAGGTCAACATTTGATCCTTCTTCAATTGCTGTCCACCTTTTTTTAAAAAAATATTTTATTTATTCATTTTCAAGCAGAGAAATACAGAGATAGATAGATAGAGAGAGAGAGAGAGAGGGAGAGAGCACCAGGGCCACCACCCTGTGGGTCTGGCATATGTGGGTCCTGGGGAATTGAACCCGGGGCCTTAGGCACTAGAGGCAAGTGCATTAACCGCTAGCCAACTCTCCAGCCCTGTCCACCTTTTTTTTTTTTTCTTGGTTTTTCGAAGTAGGGTCTCGCTCTAGCCCAGGCTGACCTGGAATTCACTATGTAGTCTCAGGTTGGCCTCGAACTCATGGTGATCCTCCTACCTCTGCCTCCCTGGGATTAAAGGCTTGCATGCGCCACCACACCAGGCCCACCTTACTTTAAAAAATATTTCAGGGCTGGAGAGATGGCTCAGCGGTTAAGGCACTTGCCTCCAGTGCCTAAGGCCCTGGGTTCAATTCCCCAGGTCCCACATAAGCCAGACCCACAAGGTGGTGGCCCTGGTGTGCTCTCTCTCTCTCTCTCTCTCTCTCTCTCTCTCTCTCTCTCTCTCTCTCTGCTTGAAAATGAATAAATAAAATATTTAAAAAAATATTTCACTTATTTATTTGCATTGAGATAGAGACAGAGACAGAGAGAAGAGCAACAGTGAGAGAATGGATGCACCAGGGTCTCTAGTCACTGCAAATGAATTCCAGATCCATGTGTCACTTTGTGCTTCTTGGCTTTATGTGGATCCTGGGGACTCAAACCCAGGTCCTTAGGTTTTGTAGGCAAGCGCCTAACCGCTGAGCTATCTCTCCAGCCCATCTACCTTATTTTTTGATAGAGTTTCTCCCTGAACCTGGAGATCACTGGGCTATACTAGTATCCTCCTGTCTCAGCCTCCTGAGAGCTGGGATTATAGACCACACCTAAATTTTATGTGGGTGTAGAGGATTGGACGTCATGCTTTGTGGAAGGCACTTTATCTACTGAGCCATCTCCTCAGCCCCCTTAACCCATGAGTATTAAAAATTAGTCCCAGCACTTGGGAGGCAGAGGTAGGAGGGTCACCATGAGTTTGAGGCCAGCCTGGGACTACATAGTGGATTCCAGGTCAGCCTGGGCTAGAAGGAGACCCTACCTGGAAAAACCTGAAAGAAAAAAGAAAAAACATTCTTCGTTTCCACCTCTGGGAGGAGCTAAGTGCTCATCTCAGGGCCTCAGGAGCCTCTATTTTGAAAGAGTAGTGGGGATGTGGGCTTGAGGCCCGGCCAGCCTCCTTGGGGACCCGGTAGCTCTCAGAAGCTGCTGAATGGGGGGTGCAGACTGGCCCTCCCACATCAGGACTGGGATTTAGCCAGCAGCTCTGTGCAAAGGGGAGATGTCGCCAGGGGAAGGGTGTAAGAAAGGGATTAGGGGTGGGGGGGTCTTGAGAACAATCCCATTGAAATGGGTCAGACAGGGCCCTGGAACACCCATCCATCCATGTGTCTCCTCTGTGGGACTGCTGGAGGGGATTTCTGAGGTTCTTAGTAGGAGCTGTCCACTCTGCACCTAACCTTGCCTGTCTCTGGGGCGGGTTGTCAGCACAGGTAGGGTAGAGTGGACATTGTGAGCAGAACCCAGATCTGCAAGAAGACCAAGCATAGGGTCTTTGTCTATCTTGAGGCTGAGCAGACCTGGTATTGATTGTACCTCCTTCGAGGTGGGACCTTGGAGAATGGATGTAGGCCCCCTCCTTGGTAAAATGGGACAGTAGTTCCATTCTTGCTGGACTCCAGGAGGGAGTGATACAGTAATGCCCAGGACATGGCTGCTCTAGTGTACACTCTTCACTTAGGATTTTTTTTTTTTTTTGGTTTTTTGAGGTAGGGTCTCACTCTAGTCCAGGCTGACCTGGAATTCACTCTGTAGTCTCAGGGTGGCCTTGAACTCACAGCGATCCTCCTACCTCTGCCTCCCAATGCTGGGGTTAAAGGCGTGCGCCACCACGCCCGGCTTTCACTTAGGATTTATTTATTTTCTATTTTTATTTATTTGAAAGCAGAGAGCAGAGAGACAGGGAGAAGGAGAGAATGAGCACACCAGGGCCTCCAACTGCTGCAAAGGAATTCCAGGTGCATGTGCATCTGGCTTTACATGGGTACCTGGGAATTGAACCCGGGTCATGAGGTTTTGCAGGCAAGCACCTTAACCTAGAAATCCAGCCCAGGATTTATTTTCTATTTTAGAGTGCTGGGGACTGAACCCAGGGCCTTATGCATACTAGGTGTACTTGGAATTTAGAGACCATTATTAAAGGCTAGTATGAGCAGAGAGGAGGCAAACCAGCTTTGGACTGGGCCTAGGCTTCTGACCACAGTATTCAAGACCTTCTTCGGCTGATCCTAGACAGCCTTCTCAAGTCATCTGTACAGTTGGGGGTAGGAGCCCAGGCTTTGGAGCTAACAGCCAAGGTTAAATTCAGGCTTGAGGAGGGAGACCCTAGAGGATTGAATTTAACCCTGGGCCAGTTGCTTCCCTACCTGTCTCTTAGCTTCTGTAAGGTTGTTGTGAGGATTAAATGAGATGATCTGTGAGAATACCCAGAACAGTGCTGGCCACAGCAGATGTCTGCTATGATGACTTAGTTCACTTACTTGATTATCTGAAGTCAGGAACGGTGGCTCACGCCTGTTAACCCAGCAGTTGAGAGGCTGAGGTAGGAGAATCACTGGTAAATTCCAAGGTCTATCTAGGCTACAGTGAGGTCCTGCCTGTAAAAAATAAAAACAGGTCTGGGGAGATGCTCAGCAGTTAAGAAAAGGCCTCTCTGATTAGAGACTGCCAAATTCAACTCTCTAGAATCCATGTAAGAAGGCCACGCATGTTTATAACCCATCAGCCTGCAGCAGGTGAGGAGTAGAGACTGGAGAATTGCTGGGACTCGCTGACAAGCAGTAGCTCCAGGTTGAGGGAGAGACCCCATCTCAGGGAAATATGCAGATGAATGATAAAGGACACTTAATATTCTTCTCTGGCTTCCACATACATGTGCATGGGCACATGCATCTCCACACTCTTGTACATGCATCACACACTACTCACACACTTACAAAACCAAACAAGGGCTGGAGAGATGGCTCAGTGGTTAAACCGCTTGCCTGCAAAGCCTAATGACTTGGGCTCAGTTCGTTAGTACCCATGTAAAGCCAGATGCACAAAGTGGTGCATGTTTCTGGAATTCATTTATGGCAGCTGGAGGCCGTGGAATGTCCATTCTCTTACTCTCTGTCTCTCTGCTTGTTTAAAAAAAAAAAAAGCCTGTCGTGGTGGTGCATATCTTTAATCCCAGCACGCAGGCTGAGGTAGGAGTTCAAGGCCACCCTGAGGTTCCAGGCCAGCCTAGGTTAGAGCAAGACCCGACCCTACCTCAAAATCCAAAACAACAACAACAACAACAACAAAATAACCAAACAATCAAAAAGAATTATTTGCTTATTTTGTCTTGATCTTCTGTTTTAAGGGCTTTCTCAGAGTATACCTCAGTCACGCTCTTTCCTCCACCTGGATGGCCTGACCTCACCCACCAGTTCAATTCATGTCCATCTTCAAAGCTTAGATCCAGCCTCATTCCCCCACCCACCCCACCCACCCCAGTGTCCTGATGGGGGAGGGCCTGCCAGGGGAGTGGGGTTGAGCTCAGTGGTACAGACTTCCCATTTAGGCCCAGAAGTCAGACTAGAAGGTCAGAAAGCAGCCTCCACCAGGGTCCTGGGGTTTAGGGCTCAGTAAGGTGGAGGGATGGCCTGGGAGCTGCAGGCTTTCCGGCTTTGGCATCTGATGGCTTATGCAGTACAGAGAAAGCCTGGATGTCAGAGTTTCCATGGGAGTGGGCCGAGGCAGGCGAGCAGCTGGGGGGAGAGAGTGATGCAACGGCAGCCTTGCTGCCAGGTGGGTGGCTGGGTGTCCCCTCCTCCTCATCCAGGAGTCACATCGAGATCTGGATCCCAGCCCCACTCCTCTGTACGGCTGCATGACCTGGGCTAGGATTTAAAAAAAAAAATTGACAATTTTTTTTGTGTGTATAATGGGTGTGAATATGATCAAAATTATTTTGATCATATTCACACCCATTACCTTCTCTTGCCCCCCTCCCACTCCAACCAAACCCAACTAGTCCCCCTTTTACTTTGATGTATGCCTGCTGTTCTTTCTCTATTTCCTTTCTTTTCTTTCTCTCTTTTCTTTCTTTTATTTCTTTCTTTCTCCCTTTCCTTTCCTTCCTTCCTTCCTTCCTTCCTTCCTTTCTTCCTTCCTTTTCTTCCTTCCTTCCTTCCTTTTTTCCTTCCTATCCTTCCTTCCTTTTTCTCTGTCTCTATGTCTCTCTCTCTTTCTTTCTTTCTTTCTTTCTTTCTTTCTTTCTTTCTTTCTTTCTTTCTTTCTTTCTTTCTTTCTTTCTTTCTTTCTTCTTTCTTTTGTGACACACTGAGTTTAATTAGGTTTGTTTGAATGAGCATGAGGTTGGTGGTTATTTATTACTGGTGAATGGACAGCTTACCAGTAGCTACATCACTGAAGGAAATGTTTCCCCTCCTTAATGGCCAATGGCTCCTCAGGAAGGGATGGGGCCTCATGAGCGCCTCCCCCTGGATTAAGACTCCCCCCTTTTTTTCCTGAGGTAAGGTCTCACTCTGGCCCAGGCTGACCTGGAACTCACTCTGAAGCCCAAGCTGGCTTCTAATTCAGGGAGATCCTCATACTTCAGCCTCCTGCGTGCTGGGATTTAAGGTGTGTGCCACTATGCCTGGCTCTGGACTAGATTTTTATTTTATTTTATAAAAGGTTATGCTCTTTTATCCCTTGATGTTGAGCCCATTTTCCTGGGGGGCCCTCCTCAGTGAGGTTATTGGTATTCACTGTGGGATCATGAAGGCCTAGACTAGGACTTTTGACAGAACTTAGTACCATGTTTAATTAAGGTAGAAGTGGGGAGCTCTGGCTGCGCACCCACCTTCTCAATTAACAACCTTCCATGGCTCCCCATTGGTTTCTATCGACGCACAGGTGCCATGTTTTCCTTTTTTTGAGACAGGATGGTATGTATCCCAGGCTGTTCTCAAACTCCCTATGTAGTCCAGGGTGGCCTTGAACTTCTGATCCTCCTTCTCCACCTCCCCAGTGCTGAGATTACAGACACAGAACACCACATCTTGGTTTTTGCAGTGCTGGGCATCAAACAAGGCTTTCTGCAAGCAGTCTACCTAGCTACATCCTCTGCCCACAAGTATGACCCTCAAGGATTCTCCCCTTCTTACTCCCCTGTTCTTAGCTCCTGCTTGTCCTCTCCAACCCCGTGACACTTCTGGACTGTTCCTGAATCTTCCAAGAAGCTTTCTACCACCTAACATTTCTTTTCTTTTTTAATTTCATCTGCCTTTCAAGCTCCTATTCAGCCATCTTGCAGGAGCTCACCAGGAGATTTCATGCCCTGCTCTGTGTTTCCCAGCCAGTTGATGGCCAGAGCAGGGCACTGGTGGAAAGCTCTGCTGGGTGGGAGCTTATTTTCCCCCCAAAGTAGAAGCCATTCCCAGCCAGGCCTGATGGAGAGAAAGGACCTGGCACATAGACAGGGTTTCCTTATTGTCTGGTACCAGGACAAGAGGTCACTATGAACCCAGGGTCAGGCACCACGTGGGCTTTAAGTGTGCATGGAGTGATGGGTGTGTACTGCCTGAGGTGCCAGGCTGAGCCAGGGCGGGTCTCCAGCGGGGTTCCTGGTGGGAAGTCATGGTGGCTGGGGTCAGGGAGTGATGGGGATTGTGCTGGCTCCTCTTGACATCTTCTCCCTGGTCTTGTCATTCATTTCCAGACTCTGCCTCTGCTGGGACCTTCCCGGCCCCTCCCACATCCCAGGTAAGCCTGATCTGAGGCGGGCTTGGGTGGGTTTATGTTTATTGCTGCCTAACCTGCTGGGCTCAGGCGGCTTTGGGGAGCCCCTCCCAGCCCCTCGTGCAGGTGATCTCAGCCCCCCGAGGCCGACCCCAGTCGGAAGCAGCTTTTTCTCCTTTGTGAACGGTCTCGCCTGCTCCTTGGCTCGGCTTTGCAGTTTGCTTGGCCCGGTCCGGACCGGCCGCGAGGCCCAGGAATCTTGGCAGGCGGGGGCGGGGGCGGCGCTCCGGAAAGCGCTGCAAATGGGAACCAGAAGGCCCAGGCGAGGGGCTGGAGGCTGGGGCGCCCCGCCTGCCCGGCCTGAGACTGGGTCTAGGGACCCTCGAGTCCGTCTGTCCGTCCTGGTCACACTTGCCTGATCAAGGCAGAGTGTGAAACCGGAGCTTCTAGTGGGGACCAGCCAAGCTGCCCTGGCTGCCAGCCTGCCTGAGGCTGGGTGATTGCCAGGGAGCCTGGCTACTGTCCCTTCTGGGTCATCAGCTCTTGCCTGACAGTTCGTACCTCCCTGGAGGAGAGCTGGTGTCTCATTCAGAGATGTGCAGAGACCAGGGGAGGGAGGCTCAGCCTGAGAGGGACTTGGGAAGAGCCACAGAGAGAAGGGACCCTGGCTTGGATGAGTCCCTAGGGGTTGGGCCCCACGCAGGTGGCCTGATTAGACCTGGCCCTGGAGCCTGGGCTACAGACCTCTCTCCTCTCCTCTCCTCTCCTCTCCTCTCC